>JAAMPI010000303.1:0-43964 GCA_013054445.1 Cudoniella acicularis
CTCCTCTCTCTCCCGTTCCATCTCCTTCTCCAGCTCCCTCGCCAACTCTGCCTCCCAATCCACCTCAGCACCCCCCTCGGATGAAACACCCTTCTCAACAGCCGCTTCTGGCTCATTGTCGTCACCGAACAATGAGTCCAGGTCGCCCTCAGCTTGCGCGTCGGTAGGAACGGCAGTAGGAGTCTCCTCGACCGTGACCTGCGTCTCCTTGTCCTTCCGACGAGAACTCGTTTGCGACTTCCTAGCATCTTGTGGTGTAGTAGGCACATCATTATCCTCGTCGTCATCGAGAACAATCACCTCCACTGGTTTCATCCAGGGTCGATCAATCCCCTTCAGCACCGTTCGCAACGTCTCCTGGGTCGATTTTGGCACCGGGCCCTGCCGTTCTGGTGACGACGGGGATAGCGACTTCGGGGGTGGGTTGGCCTTGACCTTCTTGGCAGCACGCTTTGGGGTAGCATTCGCAGTTCGTGGGGTTGACTTACTGCTCTTCGATGTTGAACCGGGTGAAAAGGAACGTCCCGGGGTGGCATTATGCTGTTCCAGTTGTTTTGAGGTGACAGATGAGGGGCCTTGGCCCGTATATAAGGGGCGCTTGCCGTTGACGTTGATGACAGTGTCATTTTGGGGAAGTGTAGGCATGGTTAACACTCCGGTAGTAGCACCTCGTATGCTATTACTTCCGACACGTTTTTGGGGAGGGACTTGTTGGAACTTCTCAGCAGCCGATAAAGTATTTGCAGAAGGACTGCTTGCTGGGTTGAAATTTGCTGTCGGTTCTTGGGCTTGTTGCCATGGCGCACTTTGAGATGATGTAGATAGAGCGTGCAATCCGCTAGTACCTCCCAACCCTAATTGAGTAGCAGGTGTGTGTTGCTGAGAGAAAGGTGCTGATTTTGAACGGTAGCCAGGGTAAGTTGGGGTAATAACACCGGGGCGCAGCGGATGCTGCGTCATGACAGGAGCAACTGGGAATGGGCCGAAAGGGTTGCTGTAAACTTGGGCGTGTTGCTGAATGGGTTTGCTAGGTCGATGGTCGTTAGATATGGTAGTTGCATTTCTATCGCCGATGTGAGCCTCAAGATTTGCCTGAGCACTAGGAGAAAGACTCGATGAAGAGGTTCTGCCCTCGGCTTTCCGAGAAGCTTGAATCTCCTGCAAAGTACAAATCCGGCGAAGGTCTAGCGGTACTTTGCGTTTGCAGCCAGAACAATTAACCCGTTTAACCCATATGCCAGGTAGTCGGTTGGAGGGATCCTCTTCAAGTACCCATTCTTGGTTGAATGTTGCGCAGATAGAGAACAAACCAGACCCGCGGTTAAGACAGTACCAAAAGGAATTGAGCTCTGGTTCTCGTATATGGTATTGCGACTCGTCTGGAGGAACTCGAAGACGGAGTTGCTGCACCTCTGCGTTGAGATTAGTATTTATCTCTTTGGCCAGCTCCAGTTCGGCAGCAAAGGCCTTGTTCTCTTCAACGACTTCCACCGCTTCTTTCTCCAAGGTATGAAGTTTCTTTTGTAGATGTGTGAGTGTGTTTGAGTATCGGGTCACGTCTGCAGCTCTTTCTTTCAGCCTGCCTTGATATACACAGAGCTCAATAGTGTTTTCGAACGCGGTCTTTTCGATTCTATCAGGCTTGAGATTTCGTGCTGCTGTGTCGATAATATCAGCCACACCAAAAAGAGTGCCGACATTTCCTTCGACATTCCCTTCTAGGATATTTGCTGTTACACCTTCACAAGATTTGGCAGTTAGTGATTGACCATTAAATAAGTTGGAGGAGGTAAAGCTCACCATGTTTCTTCTCTATTTCGTTTATGGCAAGACATAGCATATACTCCAGAAATTTTGTATCCGAATTGACCTTCGTAACTAGAGAGTCAAATGTGGTCCTGAGTTTCTCGGGGACTTTCGTTGCTTCAGAGACATAATTTTCACCGATAACTTTGAGTCGACGGTCTCGAAGTTCACCAATGGTCGCTAGAGCGAAAACCGCTCGCGTCGACTCTAAAAGAGCTAAGCTGGCTTTAAGTGAGATGTCCATTTCGCTGATCAACACAGGAATTCGGCGTGTTAGTTTGCGGATATCATTTTCTTCTTGGGTAGAGCTAGCGCGGTCTGAAGCGAGGCTGTGCGCGGCTTTGGATTTCAGTTGCATGCCCTTCTTCTTGCCGGGCAAGCTTGATTGCGGCTCCGCATTTACAACACGACTCCGACCAATTCTTTCACCGGAATTTTCCAAGGATGACTCCCGTCGAGGCCGAAGTAAGTTCCTTTCTGTTTCCACCGATGGAAGAGGATAGTCAGGGTCAATGTGGCTTGGGTCCCCCACAGGTCTTGTCGTGGGCGAGGGTAAGATTGGTCTCACAGTTTGGGGCCTATCAACCGTGGAACTCCTTGAAACGCCATGACCTGGATTGTTGGCTTTAGGGGTTGGAACGGAGGAGTGAGTGTCGTTGAAAGATGCTTCGATATCGCGTTCCTGGAAATTTGAACTTTCAAGACTAGCATCAGAGAGGAGTCGCGGATCTATGGGGATAAGCTCCTGAGAGAATGAGGCTGGAATTTGCAAGCGCAGACTAGTCTCGGTTGACATGCTAACGGACGTGGCATTTTTGTTGGAGTCTGTAATGCTGCTGCCATAACCAGAGTCTGCTGGACTAAGGATAGAGTCTATTTTCCGAGCAGCGGAGCCATCCTGATCCCTGAGTCTTGAGGATGATACCTATGGCAAAGATTTAGCTCTGTTTCTCAAGCGTTCTGGGAGACTTACTGATGTATTGACTTGTACAGGAGCTAGAGGCGACCGCGCCGATCGAGATCCCGCCGTAAGTTCTCCCCAAGAATGTAACGGTTGCAGCAGCTGACTCTCATCGTCACGGAACAGGGTACGTAACCAACTACCTTTCGGTTTTAAATCATCTCCCCTCGTGCCAGTCTGGGGCAGAGTTGGGGAAGCCTGGAGGTCTCCATTTTGAACGGAGTGCGCTTGGCCAAAAACCACGCGATCACTGGGTGGTAGTGTAAGCCCATGATCTGGATATATGTTCCCGATTTGAGAGAACGAGGCAGAAGCATAATTACCTTCTCCTTGAATATGGGCCTCTGAGAGGCTGGTTTGGCTTTGGCTATGCTCAAGAGGCGCGGGCGCCATCATATCAATTCTTGGACTGACCTGTCTGCAGCGTCCAATTCAGGACGGGGAGGAGAGAAGAACGACTGCTGTAAGTTTCTACCACCTTTGAAGAGGGCAGAGTTGCTTGGAAAGCCTCTCTCAAAAGTGTAGAAGGCTGGTTGCTGAACAAGACATAGGACTGGTCCCTTGAAAATATGGGATTTTTGTCGGATAGTCTCGCCGCTGATGTGGTACGTGAATCTCGACCCTTTCTTGTCCGTCAAACGTCTGGGGTGGATTAAAGGCACACCGTCAGGCCGGATGAGGCTCAGTCTTACTGGGTTGGGTTTGAACAAGCACGCAAGCGCATAGACGTGGAGATGGAGATGTACAGACGGGAGAGTTCGGATCTCGGTGACGAAGTTGAGGTTTCTCAATTGATTGTGGGGCTGAGGGCTGGTGCCTTCGGTTAGCAACCACCGTAGTCCCAATCCCGAATAGTGTCAAAAGGACACTCGGACCAAGTTCCTGTTAGTCAGCTCAAGCAGGTGTCCAATTGGGTGGCACGTCTGGCACATCTGCAGCGAGGGGCCATCCTTGCGTGGCTTTGGGGAAGCTCATTTGCTGCTGCAACGTCAGAATTTATCTGGAGCTTCATTTTGCTGGTGGCTATATCGTTTTGGAAATTCTTGCTCTTATAGCCCAACTTTTTGCACGTTCTAATTATTGTTGATAGAGGCGGCAGGAGAGAGTCAAGTTCGAGATTCCAGAAGCATTCATCCAGCAGGGTGAATTGAAGGCCGACATGTCGGTGATTCTGTGCACAGGTGAGCTCAAGACAGCCTTCCCTCCTTCCTCCCCTCAAGCTCAAGCTCTTCCCCACCAAACCCCTCTACTCTAATCCCCCCTCCTTCCCTCCTTCCCTCCTTCCCTCCTTCCCCAGCACACTGCACCAACCCCAACGCCATCTCAAGCTCTGCCACACGCTCTTTCAAAATGTCGTACAGATACAATCAGGTTGCTGACGAGATGTGTATCTTGGTCACAGCGGGCTATGACCACACAATCCGGTAAGGTTGCTATCTGAAGTTTGGTTGGCGATGTCTGCTAATTGATGTCCTGTCTAGTTTCTGGGAGGCGTTGTCTGGTATTTGCTCTCGAACTATCCAACACTCCGAATCACAAGTCAATAGACTGTGTATCTCCCCCGACAAGCGCTTCCTTGCTGCCGCAGGCCATCACAATGTCAAATTATACGACATCAAGTCTACAAACCCCAACCCAATCCTCACTTTCGAAGGTCATACAGGCAATGTTACTGGTGTCGCGTTCCATTGCGAAGGAAAGTGGATGGTAACCTCTTCAGAGGATGGCACAGTCAAGATTTGGGAGACGCGTAGTGGCACTGTCCAACGTAGCTATACCCATGGCCCATCTGTCACTGATGTGGTCATTCACCCAAACCAAGGCGAGATTATCAGCTGTGATTATGGAGGAAATGTTCGTGTCTGGGACCTTGCTGAGAACAACTGCTCTCATCAGCTTATCCCTGAGGAAGATCAACCAGTTTCAAGCGTCACTGTCGCAAGTGATGGATCTACTCTTTGTGCTAGCACCAATTCTGTAAGTTTCTTTGTTGGGTTTGCACCAATTCAGCTAACAAAGGCGCAGGGCAATGTTTACGTTTGGCACCTTCTGCAACTCCGAGAAAAGACGCAATTGATCCCTATTACTCATTTCAAGGCCCACAACTCGTATATAACCAGAGTCCTCCTCTCTCCTGACGTCAAGCACCTTGCAACATGCAGTGCTGACTGTACAGCTAAGATCTGGGAGGTAAAGGACCTAGAATCGATGATCCCGAAGCCAGGCCAGCCTCAAAACAGCAAAGCCACCGAGCAACCTTTCAAGCTTGAGAGTACTCTGACCGGTCACCAACGCTGGGTCTGGGATTGCGCCTTCAGTGCCGATTCCGCATACCTAGTCACAGCTTGCTCTGATCACTATGCACGCTTGTGGGAACTCCACAGCGAAGCAATTATCCGACAATACAACGGCCACCACCGGGGCCTCGTCTGTGTTGCTCTTAACGACTACTCCGAAGCCCGCTAGGTTTCCCAAAGTTTGTTTTTATACATGGTATTCTGCAGATGGTTCTCTAAAGATGATTTTCCATGGATTGATTCTCAGGATGGTTCATTTTAAGGACAGTTCTCTCTCGAAAGCTTTCTGTGGATACAATTACAATACGTTCATGGCGTTACGGAAGGATGGATGGAATTGATTGAATTGAATGGAATGGGATTGGAAGGCATAGCAAGGCGTTAAGCTGGCTTCATACCCTACAGATGAATGAATGAATCGATGAATTGACTGCGCTTTAAGCAGAGACACTTGACAATTACAAAATTTATTGGTGTGAAATGAAATCAATAAGTTACGGAAGGGATTTGCATTCAATGTACAAAATCTTCATGTCTTTCCCCATCCATTCCCTGCAGTTATCATTTGTAAACTTCGGGCGGTATAAATATTTGGTAACAGCGAGACGTACGACCTGGAAACTTCAACACGATAAACGAGGGGTTATTTAACCAAAAGGTCGCATAGATCCTGCTAGATGCCTGCTGTTGCTGTTGCTAAAGAACTTGGAAACGAGTTACTGGAGGAGTGTGTGACGGAGTTGCAGGGTCTAGGCTGGAAGTGGTTAGAGAGTGAGGGTGAGGTAGGTAGGTTCTTGTTTGCTTTCTTACTTTGTAATGAATGTTTGAGGGATGGGAGCGTG
The DNA here is from genome assembly GCA_013054445.1 of Cudoniella acicularis. Classification (NCBI taxonomy): domain Eukaryota; kingdom Fungi; phylum Ascomycota; class Leotiomycetes; order Helotiales; family Helotiaceae; genus Cudoniella; species Cudoniella acicularis. Next base: position 5,907 of record JAAMPI010000303.1, read on the forward strand.
GGGGTAGGTTAAAGAGTGAACGAATGAACGCATGTATGCACGACAGCAACTAAACGATTTGGCAGCAGGGTCGTCTATTCAGACTATTCTTCTTCTGTTTTAAGCTGTCGTTTGAGGGAGCAGTTACGAACGTAATGTACGGCTACTGGCCGTCACGGCTGTGTGACAGCAAGTTCAGGAGTTACGCCCTACCTACTACAGCGAGGTGTAGATTGCTAGCTTTTTTTTAAAAAAAGAAACAATGCTCATCTTGTTTCCCAAGACTAGGGAGGGGACGGCATGAGTCGTAGTAATAAACCCCATTGCTCTTAAAATTCCTCCAAAGGGAAAGTGGTAGGGAGGGGTGGACGGGGGCGGGGGAAGAGGGGAAATGATTCAATTAATTGGTTGCTTGTTCACTTCTAGCGTTACTATGCGTATCTAGGTAAATCATTGTCGTCCAGTGAACAAATCTTCCCCGCCTGTTCCTTATTAGTCCTTCCTGTTCTACTCCTATTATTTTATTGCATTGAGCCCTCCTGTTCCGTTCATATGGGTAGTGGCGTTCCTTTGCTATCCTCTCCTAAGGCCAAGGAACATAAACCGCGGGGAAGGCAAGACGACAATGTCGGCTTGGAGTCTATAAAAGTCCTATCCCTCCTCCTCATCCACCCTCTTCTCTCCAAGCCGCAAACGTGCTAAAAAAGGACTTCATTAGAGTCGGGCTGCATGCTACAGAAGTCGAGTGGTCGGCCAACAATTGAACAATCTACCGAGCGAGAAGATAACCGTTTTGGCAGGGCTAGAAGTTTGTCTGCTAGGTTATTTGTGATTTTTATTGTATTTTGGTACTCGTGTAGTCAGAGAGCTTTAGAAGACTTCTTTTTTAAAAAGAAAGAAAGATGTGTTGTTGATTTTTTAGTTGCCGTCGCGGTATTTACTCGTTTGTTATGTAATTCATACGAGCACAATCTAAGTTCAATAGCACTCTGATCCCTCCCTAGGACCTGGCTTCCTAGGTCCTCGATTCCTATAGTGATTAGTTTATGAAGAGTAAATACACATATATAAGAGTAGTAATGATATAGTGCGTCTTAATTAAATGACTATTTAATATGAGCAAATATCGCACAAGACTCAAAATCTGTCATAGCCTCACCGTCTATAAACCGGTGCAAGAAGCAGTCTCTAGTTAGCTTATAATAACCAACAAGACCATCTGGTCGTAATATAAGCGGACAACGGCCCCCTCTTAAAACAAATATCTCATCACCCTTCCGCAATCTAGCTAGTCCTATTCCAAATGGCCATTCTTAGTAATAAAGGACCTTCGAAGTATTGTAGCGCTCTCTAAGGCGTAGTAAAACCTATCCGTTTCCGCCGGCCAAGAGCCATCAAGAATGCGCGTTTGCCATTATCTGTGTTCCTTGTAGTCGGCTTCTGAAGCTCTCTTAAGGGAAGTAGTCACTTTGCCGTTTGCAAGGGTTCCGAATGCGTCCATGAGGATGGGCTCCAAAACGCGGTCCTTGCTGTCTCTCTTCCCCTATGCGATTCACTTCTGCAAGGCCAGGCTAATCCTTGGGGATTCCTTAGCCCATATCCATGTGTCTTTCATCTCCAACTCTGGTCACAACATCAAAACATATCCCACGCTCTTTTAAGACATAGCTCTCGGATACTTCAATGAAGTTGGGTTGACTGAGTTGGCTGCTGCAGGCGTTGTATAAGGGGTACTGATTTAGGTGCCCTTGTTGCCAGCTTAGCTCAGCTATAGGGAATGTCCAGTCAGGAACCCATGATGGTATTATTAGGCTGTTTATTGGCTCATCGACAACCCCGAGCACATATTTAAGAGCCTCCAGTGAGTTAGATTCATGAATGAGCTTCGTACATAACTTCACGTAGACGCCTTGTGTAGTTTCTGAATAAGAAGGCTTGATGAAAGTCTGGCTTTGCGGGCGGATCAAACTGAGAAGACCAAATATCTTGTTCTGTGGGTCTGTATCCTGGCGATTCCGAAACGAGTTAAGACAGGTAAGGATATATGTTGCGACTGAGGATATATGGAAGTGAAGTTGGGTTGCTGAAAGAGTGTGGATTGCAAGTCTGGTCTAATCTAGTCTACAGAACAGCTTTTGGTGGGAGCTGTGTCCCTTATTTATAGGCTTCCGGTGCCCACATGCTACCGAGGTTCCTGCTCATCTTCCTACGCATAAACTACAGTAGTAGCTTATGCCTTGGCCCATATGATCAATGGCATCGTAGGTTCTAAAGGCATAATCATCACAGCCGCTTCCTTAGAATCCTTCGGGTAGCGACCCCTGAGCACGTGACTGGAATCGCTTTCTCAACAATATATCTATTGCGTGGATACAGGTCCCGACTATTCTCAATAATCGAAATGGCTTGAATGAACTTATCAATGTGCAGCATATGCTTATTCGCAGTATCGTTGTGAGAGATATAACACGGCAAGGACAAATGTGTCTGCAGACTTTTGGTAGCGTCTGCGAATACTCTCCAAGACCAGGTTTTAGAACCGTAGAGTACGACAAGGTTCTTTGGGACGATAGACTCTTGCACTGTCCAGATACGGGAAAACCAACTCTGTGATGTGAGCTCTTCTGTTGTATTGATATACTTAGGAGTGAAGTTAATTCCGCTAACAGGTGACCTCCAGTAGCCCAGTTCTCGAGGACCTTGATTGCGGTCTTCATGCCCTTCGTTGACTCGCCTCGCCAGAGCCAGCAGGTTTTACAGCCCTGGTATATGGCTCCCATGAGGCGAACTTGGGAACTGCGTTCGTCCATGTCGGTTTGGTTGACACAAAGCACATCAATCCATAGAATTCTAGGATGTTCCTTAAGTCTCAAATGAACTAAAGCCGCATAAATATTTTTGCCGACTTCCATGTCGCGGCTGGACAAAGAAATGCTGAGCTTGCTATTTTGATCTTCCCAAACGTAGGAAAGGGCCTCATAATACGGTTCTTGGAAAAGAGAAACAATTGAAAGACTTGTGCAGATACGTTGACGATCCGGAGGCAGTGGGGGACCTAACATGAGGAGTCGTATTTCCCTTCAACAGGGGCAAAGTTTTGAATAAATCGGGGGAAGGCTGAGGCTGAGGTCGCCATGATAGGTTCAAGATGAATTCAGGGCTGCTGTCTCTTTCTTTTTCTGAGCAGAGTTTTCTCGAGGCTATTGTAGGTGTAGTGCACGTGGTGTAGTATATATGGGTATGATTCAAAGGGCTACACTTTTGCATAAACATAATTCGTCTATGCAGCGCCGCGAAGGGGGTGGAACTGCCTGATTTGGCCTAGAACTATCAATCGCACGCTACTAAAGGTATATTTCCTAAAGAAAGTTTATAATTATATTAAGAGAGTCTAATTAGGCGTGTTTTTGGTAAGCTATATAGGCTATTATCTTCCTCGCTACTATTCGAAAAAGGCGCCGTACGACTCTGCGAAATCCAGAACAAACGACAAAAGCAAGGATGTTTTTGAGAGCATGTTTTAAGCCTTGTTCAAAGATTTTATTATAATTTTCTATGTATTCTTAAGGCATATTTTGAAAAGTAGCCAGTTAGAAGTTCCGTAGATTGAAGAGTCAATGGGGGTTGATTGCCTTTTTGATATTCTTTTCGAAGCATTGCTCGCAACCCTTAAGATATATCGAAAGTGTTCGCCGAATAGCCGCATGGCTAGTAAAGTTGCTAGGCTGCCCCCGGCCCATTCCCCAACATGAATTTAACAATATACAAGAAGTGATGGCAATAGATCACATAAAAAAAAAGAAGAAAAAAAATATAGCTAATGTGCCTACCGCCTTGTCAACTTTGCATTGATAAATCAGTCCACGCATGAGTCATATGCCACTGATGCCTTGCCTTGATAGCGCTAGAGCCTAGATGGGCCGAGCCGGAACTACCGACCAATTACCTAGGGTTTCCGTTAGGCTGCTATCGAGGTGCTGGGCACCAAAAGGCGATGCCATTCGCTCTATTTCTTCGCCTGTGTACCTAGGCACTTCTTCATACATGGTATCGAGATAACTCCAGACGCAATGGTCCGAATAAAGTACGGGTCTGACGCTTCAAGCTTATTTATGCAAATCAAACGCGTCCGGAAACCATTTGTCATCCAGCTCACCTTTCAATCTACTTCGCCAGTGCTCACGATCCATTCACGGGCTATCAGGGCTGATCGTTTTTAGATTAGTCTGGAAAGAATTTCTTTTTGATTCTTGATAATGAGTTAAGAAGGCTAAGAAGCTTCGTTATAGAATGTGCGAGTACCTCGTCATAACAAAAACGTATCGTGGCTGTCCTAGCTCGTGCAATACGACCGAGAGAGTCTTGCATCTGTGTCCGCAAGCGCGAACTTCGGGTACACAATGCTCAAACCCGACAGATAGACAACAGGGCCAGAGCACGAACCGTAACTTGTGCCCCAACCACAGAGACGAGGGTTACGCCGAGCGCTAGACCCTCTCTTGCTCAAAAGTCAAGTAGGAGCTCAATGGGTGCTTGAATTGAAGCTCCAATTTTGTGGGTTATGACGGCCACCCGAGACAGAGCAAGGCTTGTTTTGAATGATTGAGGCTTTTAAATAAGAATATTTGATGTTACAACGTAAGAGCAGTGCTCTTAATCTTGTCATTCACGGTGCATTGGATGAGAGGGAATACGACTGGCAATCTTACAATTTATGCCATATTTTGAATGAAATCATATATCTCTTGAGCAGAGGTTATTTCAGAAAGCCAACACCGCTTGATGATGCTTCCACATGGTATGTTTGACACATCAGGGAACTTCTGAGTTCTGTAGTTGTTTTCAACTTCGTCACTACTAAGTTCCGGAAACGGGTGTTGGCCTGTCATGATACAATAGATGGTGGAGCCAAGGCCGAACAGGTCATCTTGTATCGTTGGTTGGCGGCGCCAATCCACGTCAGGCAATGAAAACCTTTTTCCTACACATGCTGACGCTCGAGAGCCTTCGAGGGATGAACCACTGAAGTCTGCAATTTTGAGACCGAGATTCAAGTCGAGAAGGAAATTCTTAGGCTCAAGGTCACAATGAACCACATTTGCAGCATGTAATAATTGAAGTGCTTCAGCCGCCTCCTGTGCCCATTGAAACCGTTGAGTTGTAGAAACCGAGTCGTTTTTAACGAGCAGAAAGTCCTTCAAGTTGCCATTTGGCATATATTCCATGGTAAGTGCGCAATGTATTGGATCCCAATCAATTATTCGAACTAGGCGGGGATGCCGCCCCAGCCTTTCGTATATCTGATTTTCGATCGTTATTTCCCTCCGGCAGTCGTCTGCCCCAGAGCCAGGCCATGGCGATTTCACCACATTGCCCGATGGCAGGCGTTCTATAATCCCCGAGGCACCGCTGCCTAAAAATTCGCCCTTGGCTTCCCGCACGTAGGTTTTGATTTCGTTGGTAGGTTTGATGTCATCGGCATTTATGACAGTTGAATCCTAAGAATTATCTGTTAGAGAATTGGCTTGGGTTGAAAAAGCCTCTCGTGGACTACCTGGCAGAAAGCAGGACTTCCCCGACCACTCTCAAGAACTTTGTCAATCGAAGTCCTCTCATCATAATTCCCCAACAGCCATGATGTCGTACTGATTATGCGAGCAAGGAGGGTCGAAAACCAAGGGAATGTTCTCCAAATTGGCCAGCTGCAGATCCTGGAGAAAGACATTGTTATGAAGACATACGGACACGGTGCGAAGCTAAGCTTCCAAGTGTTCTCGATGAGATGGAAGGAATTGTTTAGTTTCTATTTAGTGGAGCCGTGGATGTATGCGGGATGGTTTTGTGAAGCTTCTGAATCGTTGCCAAGGCAGGGCAAGCGCTTGTGCGGATGCCTTATCTTATACCTGAGGCTGCAGTCTGCGGATGTATCACGGCACGGAAGTGTCTTGAAAAGGGGCTCGGGAAGAGCGGCTCGGTTCGGAAAAGTCCCGAATCCCCCAAAACGACAGTTTCTCGCCGCCATAACAAGGGATCTCATGCGCACCACCCCTTCACAGCTTCGACAGCTAATAACTGCAAAGACACGTTTGAGGAGGTTTTCCAAGCCAGCTTTGAGGCACATTGTATGTTGCTTGAATCCCAATGTCCAATGCGCTGTTCCCAGTAAGCTAATGCTACACTCACAAAAGCATACAGCCAGGTGAAAACTGGTGTAAAACGACCACAAGGAGTCGCGCTGCGTGCATATGCAGATGATATCGTGAAAGATGAATTAAGTAGCGGGTACGACAAACTCCGACAAGAAGATGAAGTTAGTACCTGGCTAGTATTTGCATGCAGAATCCTACTTGATATTCAGGATATTCTAGGATCAGAAGTTTCTCGTGGGTGGGAGGAACTGTAAAAAGATGTCACAAAAGAAAAGGATAATCTTCAAGTCAAAGTACTTCCCGGCGGTCAATTGATCCCCGAGGGCGAGCGATGGAGCAGCGGTCTCGGAGATAGGACTCTTTTTAAGCTATACGCGGACTACGTTTCTCTAGAGACGAACATGTTCCAGAAAACGAAGGAGGCATGGTTTAAAAGGAAGTGACGGCAGATAATTCGAAGTATTATCATTTTGTTGCCGGGACGGATGCTGCGTGTCCAGAGCCTGCAGAGTTACGCTAAGAGTATTATCGAGCTCGAAACGTACAAGAACCAACAAGCGATCTTAAAGATATGATCAAACGGTTCAACCTTCAGCCTATTCCGCCAAACCAACAACATTCATTCCTGTATGCTCGAAACCCAATATTCTGCGGATTCTGCAGATTCGAAATTGCTCTTGATGTTGAAGAAGCAGGGAGATTTCTTGCGATTCATCACCAATCCATATTTGCCGTGGCACATCTGTACAATGCTACTAATCAACTCTCCTTGTGTCAGGCTCGCTAGCCGGAGATGGATCAAGTGATTCAAATGCATCTGGAAATTTTGTTTGCTGGGGCTCTGCCTAAATCAGAGCAGGAATTTGCTTCAAGAATTTGGATACAATTAGGATACTCGGCTCGAAACTATGCCAGAAATTCTCGACTAAACAAGAACCGATGGGACATCAAACGACCTAGCGCGGTAGACAGTCCGAAGTGGACTGTAACAAAATGTTCTGATGTTTACCAGCATTTCTTTGGAGGAAAGGATGCCGAGCAGACTTTATACCATCTTGAAAAATTGATTAAACAAGAAAACCCTCAAGCTGTAACTCGAAAATCGAATTCAAAAGCAATTTCCAAGCAGAAACATCAACGCCAATTAACACCACTGCAACTTCTTTCTCATATTTAAGACTACCTCCTAAAAGTTATCAAGGATATGAAAATTGATCACATGTCCTTAGCAAGGACATGCAATAAGCTGCTCAAATCTATCATGGAAGAACTCAATGATCGTTTCGATACTAGCCATTATGGTAATAAAGATGGCATTGATAGTAACAATCTGGGGTATCTTGTTATGGCGATGATGGGTTTGGACGAAGCAGCTAAATGCCAAAAAATGCAGGATGAGGACCACCGACAGCACGTCAAGATGTTCGGCTATGCTAGAGGCGGTCCCCAGCTTGGGGTTTGTGGTGAGATGATTGAAAGTTTTATCAAAGAAACTCGAGAAGAAGATAACGAGAAGAAGAGAGAGACAGAGGTCGAGAGTACGAGGTCGAGAGAGAAAGAGGTTGAAGACAACAACGACAAAGGGAGCGCTTCCCTACCAAAAGAGAAGCAGGTTGAATTTAGCAGTTTCTCAATGCTGGAAAGGCTGAGACTCGGAAAATAACCAAGTCCGGGACAGACCCACAAAGCTAGGAAAAGACCGAAGGGCACACACAACTACACACAAGTACTTCCGACTGAAAGAGAGAATGAAGAAAATCCGAACCCTTTCCGTGTGGTTCCCAACTGTCGCTAGCCATTTTCAACCTTTTCAGGTCATGAGGAAGTACCCCCCATCATTCTCCATTCCCCACCACTTCACCCCTCAAGCTCGACTCGATATTAAACCCACTCCCTTTCACCATTCTCAGAGCTCCATGTATACTAAGCTCGCATTTCTGATTTTATAGCATCGGAGTTAGCAAACCGTAGCCGAGGTCGTCCACTTTTTCGGGATCCTTTGCGACAAATCGTCGGCTGGTTATCGATAATTCCAGAAGATCTAACAACGCTCCTCAAACACAGTTAAATTCACAAACTCATGCCAAATCCAACCTCAAAGATGCCACGCTACTCGTGATGATATGTCGACGTCATTCCTATTAACACACTACAAGCTTGGAACAAAAATCAGGGTGCACTGGTGCAATTTCGAACTCACGGATATTTCGGCACCCAGCCGTCAGGTCCTGTTCCACTCTCGGCGCATCCCCGGAATCCACTTTCCAATAACCCACCCACTCGAATCAGGATAACTCCCACCTCTCTTGGACTTCGAGTCAGGATGAGGATAAGATAAGCTTTCTCCACAGCCGTTTCTGAAAGAGAGCCGCGTCAGCCACCTTGTGAGGCCCTGACGTCTCGTTTATATTTTGGGAGTGGGCTTCAAAGAACAGGATATTTGGCCGAAGAAGTTCCAGAGAACCCTTCCATTAGGCTCTGAATGGTTATAATCGGGGCTCCAGGTTGCTGGAGAAAGGGCGGACGTTGCGAACATGTGAATGGAGACTCCGGACCTTTTGTGGGTGCCACGTTTGAATGACCGGAGACTTGGGGATTTGGAGAGCTGGAGAGCTGGAGCTTGGAGATGAGGAGTTTTGGGGACTGGAGAAGTTCATACCTGTGTTATGGTCCCATGGTCCCAGTTTCGAAGCCTTTTGTAAATCTGGCTCAAGTGTGGGTAGTTCCCGATCTATCCGAATTCTAAAAAGCTTGTAAAGCTTTCTCTTCTTGTCAAGTGCAATAAATCTTTTGGAGGCTTGGCAAAGCTAGATATGTTAAACTTGGGAGATCTTGCCAAGCCTCAGCCAAAGGAAGCTTAGTAGCTCTAGCTGCTTGTCGCGAATGCTTCTTCTCCAACTCCCGCATCCAGTCGAATCTTGCCCGATGCTGTGGAACCGAGTGGAGAATCTATGCTTACGAGACGCATTGAAAATGCTTTCGGGCCGAAATTTTTGGCCAAAGATATTGGAGAGGATTGAAAGAGGTCCCGTAGAGGGGTAATTTTTAGTCCGCTTTCAGTTGAACCTGGAGTTTGGAGAGCTGGAGACGGCCTGTTCGTTTTTCGAAGAAGGCCCGAATTGTTAGTCTCTATTGCACATGCGGGTGGACGGTGGAATTTGGGGTCCTCCATGGGGTCCCCGTGGTCAGAAATGGAAATCTTGTAAAGAACTTCGGGGTTTTGAAGAAAGTATTAGTAGTCCGGCTTTCCCAGTTCTTGTGAATCATTCTCCTCCATTCCGTTCTCTCTCCCTGGAGCCATATCCATCCTCTTGAGCTTTATTTCATCACAATTTGAATCGACCAACTCCGTTACCATGGTTACAATTCAGAAGGTCGCAGAGTCAAAAGTCAGCCAGTCCGTCGTTGGCCGCAACAATGCAGATAAAAAGCATGGCCTCCTTGGTATGCTCGCCAACCCATATGTCTTCATGACATGTCTCTTTGCATCACTTGGTTGTATGATGTACGGATACGATCAGGGAGTTATGGGGTCGATTCTCGTTATGCAGAACTTCGAAGCACATTTCCCAACACTCACCGGTTCTACGATCCAAGGATGGCTTGTGTCTGCTCTTGAGCTTGGTGCTTGGGCAGGTGCTTTGTTCAACGGATATCTTGCAGATAGGATTTCCCGGAAATACAGCATGTTGGTTGCTGTGATAATTTTTACCCTTGGAACAGGGTTCCAAGCTGGTGCTCAGAACCCAGCCATGCTTTTCGCTGGAAGAGTGATTGGTGGTATTGGAATTGGAATGTTCAGTATGGTGTAAGTTGTTCTTGCAGATAACTCCTTTTCTCTTCACCATACTGACATCACCCAACAGAATTCCCCTCTACCAAGCTGAAATCGCTCCACCGGAGCTTCGCGGCTCTCTTGTTTCATTGCAACAACTCTCTATCACGATTGGGACGTGTATAGCTTTCTGGCTGGACTATGGAATGCATTTCGTTGGAGGTTCAGATTGCAACCCTGCAGGCGTTGCAAATGGTGGCCTTGACTCGACAGGTACCTTCTTACCATTTGAAGCCCATGGACACACTTGCCTTGGCGAGAAGGCAATTTCATGGAGAATACCTCTTGCTCTTCAACTTATCCCTGCTTGGATTCTATTCTTTGGGATGTTCTTCCTCCCATTCTCTCCTAGATGTAAGTCATGCTTTTCTCGAGCTTTAGTCCCTTTCAAAAGGTACTTATTAGAACCTATATTCTAATTCATTCCTTCCTAGGGCTCATGATGAAACACCGTGACGACGAATGTATCTCTTCCCTCTCCAAACTCCGCCGCCTCTCTCCGGAAGACCCGCTCCTCCGTGCCGAGTACCTCGAAATCAAAGCCGCCGTCATGTTCGACGAAGAAACAGAAGCCGAATTCAACAAGGAGAACAAATTCGGTGCTTGGCGCGTTCTTTTCTCCGGCTCCATGATCAAGCGTCTCGGTATCGGATGCTGGATCATGATTTTCCAACAGTTCACTGGTATCAACGCCGTGCTCTACTACGCTCCTCAAATTTTTGCAACTTTCGGCTTCACATCCGTCACTACCGATTTGCTTGCCACTGGTGTCACAGGTATCCTTCAGATCATCTTCACACTCCCAGCAGTGCTCTTCCTAGACAGCTTTGGCAGGAAGACGTTCTTGATTACCGGCGCGGTGGGCATGTGCATCTGTCACGTAATCGTAGCAGCCATCGATGCTCGTTCGAAAATTCTTGGGCCACGCACACTTCTGCAGGCTGGGCATCCATCGCATTCATCTGGCTCTTCGCCGTCAACTTCGCCTACTCCTGGGGCCCAGTTGCCTGGGTCATCACACAAGAAATCTTCCCCAACAGCATGCGCTCGCGCGGTGTCTCCATCGTCGCTTCCACCAACTGGATGTTCAATTTCGTCATCGGTCTTACGACCAGAGATATGCTTGCTAGCATGAAATTCGGCACGTATATCTTCTTTGCAGCTTTCTGTGCAGGTGGTGGCCTTTTTGTTTGGTTGGCGGTTCCAGAAACCCAGAACAAGACATTGGAGGAATTGGATGTGTATTTTGGGGGTGATAATAGTAGTATTGCGGTTGCGGATCGCGAGAGGATGCAGAGGATTGAGGAGAGTTTGGGGTTGGCTGGTGTTCAGAGGGTGGAGGATTTGAAGGGTGAGAAGGCAGTGGGGAGTGATGAGCAAGAGGAGAATGTTGGGATTTAGGTGGGCTGGGCGGGTTTAGCCTAGTATTGGAAGGGGGAAGGGAGGGAATAGACTCAACCAGATATTTATATATATCATACGACTACATGAATGATGAAGGCATACAATTCGTAATAATCACATCTGAGCTCTTGTAGAACAAAAATGGGGAAAGTGAATAAAAGCGAGTCAGGAAGTGTGGAAAAGGTAGTCGTTGCTTAGGGGTCCTTTGCTCAAGCTCTAAGCCCCCTGAGCCCCTATAAATTAGCGAGCAACAGAAAATGCCCGTCACTATCCTCTTTCACGACAAAAACAAACCATTTTCCAAGTATTTACCAGGTAAAAATCGCTTACCGATAAATATATCCCTACTCGAAACATAATGACGTTTGTGCCCTCTTACATTTGCGATTTAATTCGTGCGCGCAAAAGTGCCCCCTCATCTGGTTCCAGGCCCAAGCCAGGAGGTCCTTCTTAACACTTGAGAATTTAAACACTTTGGTGTTATTGTGAGAAATTATCGCACGGGAATATATTTTATAAAGTGTGTTCATTCATTTGTTCAATGTACTTGGAATTTCTTTCAAGTTGAGATTTATTTTGTTCTTGTTAAGTTTTTAGTGGGGGTTTCGTGAACCGCGAAACAGTGGGAGGGATAGTGTGTAAGTCCCTGTAGTTTAGTGAGTAGTCGCTAATTTATAGTGCGAATGCCCCTGTAATTTAGCGAACCGTTGCTGGAGGTGAACTGCACAACTGCCCGTGACACTTCTAAAAACAAACACCATCGTACAAGTACAATACAACACAGATATGTCGTATGGCCATGGGCTTACGGGTACCGCGGCTCGAGAGGCCGTAGTGTTTCTCTAAGCATAAGCATCGGGTTTGAAGCTGTGGTACTTCAGGAAGCAATTCAGGGGCTTTTTGAAAGATGTATGCATTTGGTAGGCAAGATGTTTGTTGTCAATGTTCTTTCATTGTCAACGTTCATAGGTATTGCTTTAGTCTACCACAGTACAATCAAGTAGAATTGTTTCAATTTCCGCAAATTCTATCTATTCTGCGAATCTAAGAAGTTCTAACAATAAGTCTACTTAACCCTCGACTGAAACCTCGGTAGGTAAACGAAGAGAGCTTTTCGATGCCGCAGAAAGACCAATACTAAGTAAAGTCCCCTCTCCTAAAAGCTCAAAAATTGGAATATCGGCAGCAAATTCCTTAGCAAACCAACCCCGTAATTCAATAGCTAGTAGAGAATCCACACCATAGAAACGAACAGGTTTACGCAGAGCTTCGGCATCCCCCCTGACCCTTTCTCCAGACCCCGGCATACTGCTCAACAAGCGTTCCAGAAATGCCTCAGAAATAACGGCGCCAGCTTCGGCTAGTGTCTCCGCCGCCAAGAACTGTTGTCGTATCTTAGCTGAACCATCCATTTCGCCATTTTGAGCATGTTCACTCTGGCTCGCACGGTACATGATATGGTGGTAGAATGGAAGTGTAGGAAATGGGGATTCTTTCGCTGCCTTTTTAAGGATCTTCGACGGCGCCGCAAGTCCAATGGTAAGTTGGCTCTCCGTAACAGACAGAATGTCCAGGTCCGGATTGCAATACTTGTCAAGAAGGGCGAAGAACTCAGGCGGTGTGATACCAGTGAGAAACCCTCCAGCGAGGATCCGCTCACGCAGGGCTTTCTTCGAAGCTAGAAAACCGTTCTCGAGCATAACACCAAGATCCAAAGCAATGGCTTTCTCTCCTTGCGCCACACGATAGCGAGCAAGTGAGTCCATGTAGGTATTCCCAGCGGCATAGTTAGCTTGACCTGCAGAGCCGAGAATACCTGCGACGGATGAAAGGAGCACAAAGAACTCAAGACCTTTGGGCAGCACGGTGTGGAGATTCCATGAACCGATAGTCTTCGGGTCAGTACTAGCTCGCCAGTCTTCGTGCGACATATTCGCGAATAGAGTATCCTATCTTTCGTCAGTATTTAGAAACAATTAGCTTGAAAGTTGTGTAATTACCCGAAGGACCATAGATGCCTGTATGCAGCCTCCAATGGGCGGCATATCATTTTCATATCTCCCCAACACATCGCATAGCAGAGAAAGGTTGGTAATATCACACGAAGCAACTTCTACTCTTGCCCCCGCTCGGCGCAGATCCTTGACCGTTTTTATGGCTTCCTCGCTTCGAAGGCCTGACAAAGACAAGAGAAGAAGATTTTTGGCTTTTCTTTCTTCAGCCATCCATCTGGCAATGGCAAGCCCCAATCCACCAGTCCCTCCAGCAATGAGGTAAGTCTTTTCCTCGCTAAGAAAGAAGCTTGGCTTTGTTTTCAAGGTGGTCTATGGAGTTATCAGCAAGCTGAAGACATGTAAAACACCCTGTTCCACTTACGGGAATCAATGCTTCGCTATTCATCTCGAAAACTATCTTTCCAATCATCTTACCCTCTTGAAGCATTCGCATGCCTCTCTGCACATCGGATATTGGAAGGACGTGGACTGGTTGAGCAGGTTGAAAGATTCCATCTCGAAACATATCGAGGAGCTTTTCAATGTTGCTCTTTACTAACCATGGAACATCGTAAAACTTGGATGACACATCTAGCGAAGCAAATGTTGCACCTCGCATGAAAGGCCTCATTGGTAGGCTACTGTTGGCGTCGATATCCTTCTTGCCAATCTCGATGAAGCGTCCGTAGGGAGCGATGAGGTCCCACGTAGCCACTAAGCTCTCTCCGGCAAGGGAATTGAGAACCACATCAACACCACGGTCATTTGTCATCCGACGAATGCCATCTGCAAACGAAGTGTCGCGGCTGTAGAATATATGATCTGCGGGGATATGATAGTGCTCCATGAGGAACTTCTTCTTCTCACCCGAGCCGACAGTGGTGAAAATTTCGCTGCCTAAGTATTGTGCTATCTGGATGGCAGCCTGGCCGGTTCCACCTGCTCCTGAATGGATCAGAATCGTTTCTCCTTTCTGGAGTTTTCCTAAACCTTGAAGCGCATCCCAAGCAGCTACAAATTGTGAGGGGACAGAAGCTGCTTGCATTAGACTGACACCCTCAGGGACCCGAGCAACTGCGACTGCTTTGATCCTTGTGTAAATTGCGAATGCTGTTGGAGTGAAGAGAGCGACACGATCTCCGGGCTTGAAGTCGGTATCCTTTCCTGCTCGGCTCACAACACCCGCACATTCAGTGCCTAATGTCGTGCCATTGATTCGTCCCAGGGCGAGAAGCAAATCTCTGAAATTTAGCCCAACCATGTGAACTTTAACCTCCACCTCATCTGGAGCTAAGGGCTCATCATACGATGTGTCTTCTACCCACTTGAGACTGTCAAGAAGCCCTGGCGTAGTAGCTGCCAAAAGAAGTGGAGGTCCTGTCCCAAAAGCCTGAGTTTTTGACCGTTCCGGTAATGATCGCTGGTAAACATCGCGAGATATTTCCTTTGCCGCAATGATGCGGCAGATGTTGAGGTTTCCTCCGCTTTGAAGATAAGCCGACTCATAACTCTGATCTGTTGAGGAAAAGTCTGTTTTCTCTACCAATGTTGTTATGTGACCAACTTGCTCAGCACCAGAAACATTCTCGAGTGATGCTGTGACGATGACTGAGTGATTGTTTTCAGCGCGAACCACCCGCGCGAGTCCATCTATGATGCATCGGCTCGGTGGAAGATCAAGGTTTTTATCTCGTCCAGTGAGCCAAAGAATTCCTTTCGCCGATATGAGAATTTGCTTCAATGCCAGAAAGGCTTCGGAAGAAATATCCTCTAATAGCGAGTGTTCCAGCTCTGCCAAAAAGATGTAGGTCAGCTCAGAGCTACCATCAGGAGGTTCGATTTTATCCAGGGTGTAGATGTCGCAATTCCGATGGGTCAAATTCTGTAAATTCTTTTGCAACAATTTCGAAACTTGTTGCTGATGCTCGGAGGATTCATCGATCACCAATACAAACTGCATTGAAACCGATGGTCCATGTTGCGGCAAGGGTTTCCTGGAAATTGCTATCGATGTGCAGTTTTGATCATCGAAACATGTCTCTATGTTCGAGAATCCATTATTTTCTAAGACTGTGCTAGTATGGCTGTTTTCCGTTGAGACTTCTTAAAAGTTGTTAGTACCCGAATCAAGCAGTTATAAGGTGGGGATTACCGTTGCATGTGCCGACAAGAGTTGTCTCAAATAGAACGATTCTTCCTCCACTATATTACATAATTAGCATCTTCTGAACACTTTTTGGTATACAGCTGCGTTACTCACGGTCTCAAGAGTTGATTGGCTTGATGTAGTACTTTATCGGTTTGGATATCTTGTCCAAAGGACTTAAAGTAGAGTCAGTTCCAGCTACAAGCTCAGCAGATGCTTAACTTACATAAGATAGAAACACCAGATCAAAAGAATTCTCAATGAATTCTTCAGAGCTCAAACTCTGAGTCATGTCCCAAGATGTAGATTTTAGTCCGTCATATTGTTCGAGTAACATGCGAAGTTCTTCCGGTTTCATTCCAGAAAGGTCGGTCAGCATATATGTTTCGTGACATAGTACAGGCTTATCGGAATCCTTTGGCGCAAAGAATTGATCCAGTAATAGGCTCTGACTTCCATCTAGGCCTACACTGAAGTGAAGAATCTTCATGTTCGGATTCTTGAACGTGGCCAATTCCAGAAATTGTTCGACATAGGCAAGAGCTGTAGGCTTGTTTAAGACCCCTTGATCTGGTGGACAGCTAACAGTTGATGGACTTGATGGGCTGAAAAAGTCTATGTCTGGCTTCCATTGCAGGTGATAACACATATGGGGCTCATAATCCTGTTGTTGTACTAAACCCATTGCGGTAACAAATCGGAGTCTGAATCTCTTCGCGTGAAGTAGAACCTTTCCTAAAGTGCTGTCGAGGGCAGTTACAGACGCCTCAAACCCTGTATTGCCCTTGGTAAGCAGGCGTGCTCTGGATTTCACAGACTGTGTCTGCGGATGAGTAAGCACCGAGCTGGAGACCCAAAAGTCCTCCACCTCTATTGGTACTGCCGTAGGAAAGATGCCTGCGCCACCTCTGGCCATGACCGCCAAACTCGTCTGAATAATGCCATCAGCAGTTATCGGATGAATAATGTGCTCCTGGAAGTGATTGGCATTATCTGCTGGATGCCAATCGAAGCAATTAACATCAGCAGTCGACTGCCACCCATCGCTGTCGCTAAAGGTAACGTTATCCATAGCACGGAAAGTCGGTCCAAAGGTATATCCCGAATTCCATAACGACTTGTAAAACTCGGCTCTGCTCAAGACCCATTTTGATGCTGCTTCCGCGTCGCGATGGTTCTTTTGGCTACGTGCCAGCCGCTCTGGCTCTTCACTGCCCGCCACGCCGTTTGGCGGTGTCTCATATTCCACGGCAATTCTGCCATGAGAATTCTCGTGCCACTGACCGTTCTCACATGAATACAAGTGATAATCCCAAGTCGTTGAATCTCTAATAGAATCGTCCTGGATAGGTCGAAGATGGAGGTGTGTCTCAATGCCCTCGGCACTCGTTGGGATCACAAGAGCGGCCAAAAAGTAGCCCTTGCTGACCCTGTACCCCTTTATCGGGCGGTCGGAATTTGCTTGAGCAAGTTGTTTCCCTGCCTCTGCGGCCATGATGACCATACCAACCGCGGGATAAACCACGGCCCCATTGATCTAGCACATGTCAGGACGTATGCTCTCTATAAATTGAGAGAGTGAAAGGGGAATATATGCTGGGTACACCAGTACATACCTTGTGGTCGGCGGCCCAAGGTAGCTCTGACAGCTTGAAGAAATTGGTCCATCTTGCTTCCAACGGATTCCAGTCAATCACGGGCTTCCCCAAAAGGTCCAGTTTGGCATGGCGGCGAAATCGATACTCTTGACCAAGACGCGCGTTCGACCAATATTTGCGCGAAGTATCGAAAGGGTATTCAGGAAGGGTGGGCAGTACACATTTGAGACGGTTGTGGTTGTTGCTCTCATGGTCGTTTTCCAATTCATTTGCTCGTGCGAGGTTCACCGCGAAGCCATGGCAGGACAACTGTCCAATCACGGCCATGGCGGTTCGGTCGGCAGGGAAATGCCGCTTTAGGGTCGAGTAGTATGCCGTGCCGGCAGCAGAAGGAATTAAGCGAAGCACTTCCCGGACCGGCCCCTGTAAGGATGAATGCGGGCCGATTTCCACTAGGACTTGCACAGAGACTGCTCTTCGATGACTACCATCAAGTTTCTTGCGTCGATTTACCACCGGTCGAGAGACCAGTTGGGTGACAGCATCGCTGAACCGGACCGGTTTCACCATGTTCTGGATCCAGTAGCTGGGCTTACCGAGCACCGTCGACTCGACATGCTCGCCAGTGACAGACGAGATCATGATAGCCGGAGTTCTATCAGGATCGAAGCCGGTCCTAGTCCCGGGCTCTAAGCACCCCATCCGTGCTAGGTATTCGTCCGTTACGAAAGACATCTGAGGCGAGTGATAGGCGACTTCGACCTTGAGCTGCCGGTGGAAGATATTTGGCCCGTATTTACCGTCAGCCAACCCGGTTGCCAGGATCTGTAGCTGTTTCCGATTTCCTGAGACGGTCACACTCTCAGGACTGTTGATACAGGCGACTGTGAGCGACGGGGCGACCTCGTCTATGATGGGTTGGATTTGTGTCGCCGATAGACCAACAGCCATCATCCCCCCTATCTTCTGCTCGGCTAATATTTCTGACACCATACCTCGAAAGTACGCCACTTTCCAGGCCGACTCCTTTGAGAGCGCTCCAGTACAATACCTATGAAGTACAATTAGTTATGCTTCACTGTTTCAGCTGATGGTTCACTTACGCTGCCGTAATCTCTCCAGACGAGTGGCCCACTACCGCAGCAGGCCAAATGTTGAGGCTCCGATACAGATCACATATAGCCATCTGGAGCACCGTGCATATAGCCTGGCTCAAGCTAGGTCGTTGGATATCCGCTACGGCATCAACGTCGCAGAGAGTTTCTTCATACCCATCAGTCATTACTTTCGAGAGCTAAAGGTGCAGGTAACTATACCGATGATGTCCCAAGAGTTCCCCAATTCTTTCAGATATTTATTGGCCTGCAGCAAATGCTCACGGTAAACCGGGAAGTGTAGAAGCTCACGACCCATACCCGCCCATTGAGCTCCCTGGCCAGTGAAAAGAAACGCCACTTTTGGCTTATTCAAGGCACGTATTGGAGCCGACATGTGCGACTGGATGTCATGCAACTCCTCGATGCTATTCACGACTGCAAACGATCTGCATGGGAGAAACGTCCGTCGAAGAGAAAGGGTATAAGCTAAATTGTCAAGAAATGAGGTAGAAGTAGTTACTGTCTCTGGCATATTCCTCAACCATTCGTCGTAGAGCTTAATGGTGCGTTTCATGGCCCCCTGATCGAACGCGGATAGAAGAATAAGACGAGGGGTTGTCGATTTTGCTGCTGTGAGTGCCCACCCGTTATGATTCTCACTGGTTCTGGGGGACGAGTCTTCTGGCAGTACTGGGACAGCACGAGTGAAATGGTTGCCATGAAGTCCACGCTGGAGGAGGAAGTGGTAAACGTCATCAAGTACAACATGTGCGTTAGTGCCACTTGCTCCGAATGAATTAACAGAGACCCTGCGAAGGCCTTTAGTCGGCCACACCACTGGCTTGGTTGGAATCTCGCTGATGTTAGCTTTGGGGGATGCCTATTTAGGGCCTACATACCTTGATGTCCAATCCCACATCATCAATATTCGGATTCAGTTTCTCGAAATTGGCATTTGGTGGAATGGTACCTTGCTCCAAGATGAGAAGTCCTTTGATAATGCCAGCAAGACCGCTTGCTCCTTCAATGTGCCCAATATTTGACTTTATTGAACCTCTAGGTGATGTTAGCAACAGATTACTTGGCAGAACCAAGCATGCTTCAACATACGTGTACATGGGATCTTCACGTGTACGTTCCTTTCTGAAGGCAGCTGCAATTGCATTGGCTTCAATGGGATCTCCAAGAGGCGTTCTAGTTAGGTAGTTTGGTAAGCTTGTTGGATCAACTATCATTGGACCACGGGTACTCACCCAGTGCCGTGGGCTTCAAAGTACCTCGTTGGTTTCATACTGAGGCCCGCTTTGGCGTAAGTCTGTTGGATTAGTAACGTCTGCGAGATCTTGCTTGGCTGAGTTACACCGGGCGTATGACCGTCAGAGTTCGTTCCCGTGGAGCGAATAATACCGCGAATGGTATCCCCATCGCGCAATGCATCCGGTAGACGTTTGAAAATTAATGCCGCTATACCCTCCCCTCTTCCATACCCGTTCGCGCGATGATCGAAACTAAAACACCTGCCGTCGGGAGACAACATGCCCATGTTTGAAAGCATGTGGAACAGATCCGCAGAATAGATCAAACTGCTGCCAGTTATAATGCTCTGTTGTTAGATTGTTTCAGCCTTTTCGGTCATTTTAGGAGGAACGAAGTCAACTTACCATGTCAGAGGTGCCTGATAAGAGACTCTGACAGCCCAAGTCAAGAGCGACTAAGCTACTGGAGCACGCAGTGTCGATAGTGATGGACGGCCCAATAAGATTAAAGAACCAGCTTAAACGACCCGCTAGCAAAGATGGCATTCCGACTAGAGAGTATCTTGATCCTTGTTCCAAGTCTTTAGAAGTGAAGGCTTTGAAGTCATCACTGAGACTTCCAGTGTAAACGGACGTGTTGCTATTCGAGATACTCGCCAAAGAGAGACCCGCTGTTATTTACGTCAGCCACTTTGAGGCAAGGACCTATATCGTTGAAGACTGTACCGTTTTCTAAGGCCCTGTATGTCGTTTCAAGAAGAGCACGACATTGTGGATCAATAGCCAATACCTCAGCAGCAGAGAGAGAAAAGAAAGGTGCATCAAAGGCATCGATAGGCCCATTGATGAAGTGACCACTATGGACAGGAATCTATACGACAATAAGCTGTTGTCTGGAAATTTCACTTTCATGCAGGATATTATCAACTTACGCTGTCTCCGCGGTTTGGATCCGGATGATAGAATGAAGTTCCGTTAAGCCGCTCAGGTGGAAACTTTCTCGAAGCACAACGTTCTTCCATCAGGAGGGACCATAAGGAATCTGCCGATGTGATGTCGTCTGGAAAGCGAAGTGACATCCCAACGATGGCAATCGGGACAATTTTGTCTTCCCCTTCGGTATGGTTTAGATGGGCATGAGCGACCCCTTTAGTCATGACGGGACTGGAATCAACGAGAGAAGGCATGGTGAACGAAATCAACGTGAAAGTCAAAGTCTGTACCGTAGTTGTGTATGAGGAGAGCTGATGCAGAGATGGAGGTAATATGCCGAAAGACCAATCAAAAAGGCGTGACTTGGCACAGATCTCAGGAGAAGTTCTAGATAGATCTCAAAGTACAAAAACAGCTTGAAAGTTAGAGGAACGTAAAAGTGCTACTTTGATAACCACAAAATAACTATGATATATCTGCGTAATAGCTTCGATAACAAGGCTTACTCCGAGGCTTTGCTGCCAATTCCTGTGTTTCCTAGCAATATTTTTATTCTGTGCAACAGTATAATAGCTATTTGATGCACCAGTAAAATATTAATACTCGTAACAATCACCAACAGCTAAGAACGCTAATCCTATTTCATTACGGTTCGTCCCTCAAATCTGGGGCTCGGGATTGCTTCGAATGAACGGGCTGTATTTGGAAGGTGTTGTGGTATCAGTAGTGTGGTCCAGCCGTACGCCCGTGAGATGAACAACACCCTATCATTTCTTCGCCTCTTTTTGTCTTGCATTTCCGTGTAAAATGCCAAAAGTTGGGGGCAGTGACAGGTCTTTCGCATGATAAAAAGGGTGTGGGGAGAGAGAATCCTTCGCGGGGCCGCAGGGCTTGCATGATTGCGTTTTGATCGCTGAAGATCGAGTTCGGAGGCTATCTTAGCAGAGCCTCGTCCGGAAAGTTGGGGTAGGACTGCATCAACTCATCACTTATCATGGTTGGGATGTTCAGCAGGTTGGTGGAAATTTGCTCAGTGTGACTGCAAGGTTCTCGTTGTGTATTTAGTCTAACAATCACTGCAGCGGTTTCAATCTGCATATGCACGCTGCAAGTTTTATGACGACTTGGCTGCCCTGCTTATATGGCATTGCCTGTAGCCGCTGTGTCGTGTCTTAAAGCCAAAGTGTGGTGGTATTGAGTCCAATATTCACTGTCCGGAAACCACTGGCTTAGCGCCTGCTGTGATATGCATGTCATCTTCAACCGTCTGGGGATGGAGATAAGAAAATGAGCTTATGTATCACAGCGTCTGCAAGTAGTTGGGATAGCCCATACTATTCGTGCCCGTGTTTTTTGCGATACAAAGTGCCGCCCGCTATTTCGAGGCGGATATCAAATTCTTAACACCGGTGACGAAAGTTGTACGTGGCACCAAGGCATATTATGTCAAATTTTGTGATATTTTGTTTTTAGTCTTAGTCTTGATATTGTAATTCGTTCTAATGTGCCTTTGCAAGCCTGGGCGGTTAAATTTATTTATAGAATTTGCACTCTTTTAGTTTACTTGCATCTATGTGTTTTCCATAAATTATGAATTTCTCAGACTATTAACTATTAAGTAAACGCTATTGAAGTTGGTAAATATGTAAGCAGCGTTTCGTCGCCAGCATTGCTTCAACATTGAATGACTCTCAATTGATGTAAAGTCACAGACAACATATAAACGAGGACGGAATACAGTTTCTAGTAGTCATGCACTTTCTATGCCTCCATGGGTTTGGAACGAATAGTCAAGTATGTTTTGATCTTCCAAGTTCATTTCCATTTGAAAATCCGGTGGGGCTAAGAATGTCAATGAAAATAGGTTCTTGAGACTCAGCTTAGTAAGTAAGCCTCGACGCTCATAAAGTAATGGAATTAAAAATACTCCATTGATAGGTGCTATCCAATATGAACTTGGTGATGGCCATACCTACGATTACGTCGATGGCACGGTCCCTGCCACTATTGCCCCAGGTACGCGAAATTGATCAACACTTGAACATCCAAGCATCTATCTTTTCAGCTAACGTTTGATCTGCTCTTCCTTTCATTAGAAATCGAATCAATTTTCCCCAAAACAGACGAATACTTCACCTACTTCAACGACCTCGCATCCAGCAAAAAAGCACTCTCAGATCTCCGAACCTTCATCAAAACCGAAGGCCCATTCGATGGCATAATCGGCTTCTGCAACGGCTCTCTTCTAGCAGCCGCCATGCTGATTCAAGATTCCGAACTCGGAACCCTAGATCCCAATCTCAAAGTTGCAATCCTATTTTCCAGCCCCATACTTGGTGACCGGGCTTTATCTATTGGGAAAGAAGATGGGACTTTGATTTCTCTTCCTACGGCTCATATTTGGGGTAGCAAGGATGATTTCTGTAAGGATGCTCCGAGAGTGATTGCGGATCTCTGTGCGAGTGATGTGAAACATGTTTTTATACATGAGGGTGGCCATGAGATTCCTGGTGGGAAGGATAAGCAGGCTGTTACTAGTTCGGTTCATATGATTCGGAGGGCTATTAATGCTGTTTTGTAGTTTCAGAAGATAGATAGTGGAGGTGAATATCTTTGGGGAGCCAATGCAATTCAATTCAATTCATGCAAATAGAATCCAACTAGCTAAACTGATCATGTATATTCTCACTATCTTCGTTATGTATTCCTGATTGCACTAATCTGACAACGATCTGTTTCCCCCGATCCTACTCCCATAACTTGAACAGAACTATTTGCGAACTAAAGATGCCAAATCCTCAAGGACTTCTTCCTATCCCTTCTTCTCCACAATACTAATATGCCTTCTCTTCCACAAGAGCCCTAGGGTAAGAAATTGAGCCACTGCGAAACCCGTAGTGACTTTCATCTGCAAGTTATAGCCCTCGGCAAGAACAGTCGCAACCCTAGTTTTCAACTCGACCGGAAGATCATCGAGGGTGAAGGTTGACTGAAGAAGAACATCGAGTAGATCTGGAGAGAGAATCGAGGATAGATGGCGTCGTATGTAATTATTGAAGACAGCCGTAGCAATCGCAAGACCGATGGCTCCTCCCAGGATTCGAAATTCGTAATAGGCACCACTTGCCGTCGCTGATGTATTTAATTCAGCATTCATACGATCATGAGGCACATGTCTACTTTAACTCACCTAAGTCTCTGGCATCTACCACATAGGGAATTACAAGCATTGGTATAGAGAAAGTTCCTCCAAGACCAAATCCAGCTAAAAACTCATAGCCGTATAACGAGTGAGAAATTTCGACGCCTGTTGGTAAAGTAGTCAAGAGACCAGTCCCAATTGCCGTCATGGCGGAAAAAATCCACAGTACGTAAATTGGGGCTACGCGACCTGTCCCTGTCACAATACTCCCTAGGATTCCTCCCGCAGCAGATCCAGCTGACAAGGGGATAATTCGAACAGCTGCGTCGAATGGTGACATATTGTTCGTATTCTGTATTCTCTGGGGTAGAGTAAACACAATGGTATAAAAAGGGATCCCGTTCAGTAATGAAGAACTTCTAATGTTAGTAAGTGAGCTTCATAAGGAATTTGGTGGTACGTACAATAGAACTCCTAACCAAGGACGATTAAACAGAAACCTCCAAGGGAAAACGGGTTCTTGTTTCCATTTATCTGATGTAACGATACGCTCCCAGAACAGGAATAGAATCCAGAGAATGCCTGATATAACCAAAATTGAGATTGATGCACCTGAAGACCAGGGAAACTGAATTCCACCCTCTAGAAGCCCAGTGACCAAGAGGAGAGATGCTCCGAGAAGCAGTGCAGCACCGAGAGCATCCAAACGTTCGAAAGACTTCGTCGATATCTTTTCAGGGGAACCTTGGCTTCGGAACGGATTTGGGTTTTCCGCGTGGTAGGGGAATCCAGCTGGAATAGCCACGGATAAAATTACCAACGCGGTAATTCCAGAGGGTACACTTTCAGGATGGATTAGTATATTATTCTTTAATAAGAGAAGGATGTCATACTTGATCAGAAAGACCCATCTCCAAGTGGTTTTGTCGCTTATCAACCCGCCAAATAAAGGTCCCGTTAGAGCTGCAAGGGAGGCAGTAACAGCCATGATGGCTTGGTATAAAGGATATTTGTTTTTGGGCACCATTTCATAGCATACAGTCATTGTTAAGGAGAATCCACCTGCAGCTCCAACACCTTGAAACACGCGACATATAATACTACGAAGATAGATTAGTATTCAACAAAGACAAAGGAAAGGAGCAGAACAACTCACAGTTGTGTTATATTCTGAGCTGCACCACAGCCAGCAGAGAAAAGTACAAACAAAGACAGAGTAGTCAGTACACATGTTTTTCGACCAATAACATCACTGAGTTTTGACCAAATGACGATGAAGCCTATGAGAATTAGCAGGTAATTTTACAGTAGTTTATAGAATGCTTACCTGTGTAGGTGATTAGATACCCAGAAAGTATCCATCCAGTTTGGGAAAATCCATGAAGATTATTCGCAATTGCCAATAGAGAAGTGGATAAGATGGTTATTTCCACGTGAACCAAGTAAACACCTAAACATAGCCTATGAATTGGTAAGTCAGATGCTGAAAGTACTGTTGCTTTGGATGAGTTTATTACCCAAAGGTCATGATATGGAGCCTTAAACCTGACAAATATTGGGTTGAGGTGAGCTCGTCAGTCAAGGGCACTGCCTTGTCTGTTTCAAACAGCGCTGGATTCATGGAGCGACTTTCGTCCACACATTTTCTTGAGGTCTCAGCCATGAGAAGAGTAGCACTGCCAATACTTTTTGTTGCGGCGAATAATTGTTCGTTGTATCTTCTTGGGAGGCTGAAAATATTATGCAAGTAAGGAAGGGGAAAGAGGATAGGGTGCGAGAGAGCTTTCAGGACGAAAGTATATGAATCACGTGTCTTTTTAAATTTGTCATAAACTAGATATTATACCCCGTAAATTCTATCTCCAGATCTGCGTATGTAACATACAGATTCCGAGAACAGCAACAAAGGTGTAACACTTTCGAGCCGCTTGAGCAGCAGCTATGCCTGTCAGATCTTGCTGACTGCAGGTCGGCACTTGTAATTTATCCGATGCAAGCTCCAAGTTCCAACATAGCACAACATAGCACAGCCCCCAACACACTTTCCTTGCATGTGACGGCCTTCCATCGAATCAAGCGGGTCTGAAGACTACTCGGATCACTTGGAAAATGCCTTGTGTCGCCACTTGTATACCTTCTGAACTCGGATTTTGCTAGAAGGGGCTGCAGATGTATGTAAGACGGGTGTTTACCACGATCCTTGCTACTTTGCAGATACGGCAGATCAAAAGCAATCAATGTCTCATTGGTAAGAGGCAATTAGTATGCACTTGTGCGGCTCATACATGCCATGCCAATTGCGAAAACAAAAATATCAAGGGTTGTTTTGCGAGAACGGGCACTCCCGTCTCACGTTATGGTTACTTCGTTCAGAAGCAGAAAATCGAGGTTGGGGGAACAGTTCCATTCGACTGCCTACCTATCAACTAAGTTCTATGAAGACTTTTGACCCTGTGTTGAACGCCTGTTGACTTGAAAGAGCAAAGTGTTTGAGAAGTAACATCCTCCCACTTGAGCACGAATAGCCGAGCTAGATCCCCTCCACATGCCCATATGACATTAGTTTCCTTGAAAGAATTCGTGAAGATAGTATGGTGTTATGTCTGGCCCATCCTGCTTCGCATGCTCCTCCATGTTGCGCCATTCGTTTCTATGAGCGAGCTTACGGTCTGACCTGTTTCTTTGCTCTTCTCCGTAAGGTGTTGTGTTTGACCTACGATCAAGTTAGCTGATCATTCAATAAAAAAAATGAAAAACAGAAAAAGAAAAGCATTTACCCATTCCAAAAGGCAGGAAATTGACGTAGATCGACTCCCAATGGCCTTTAGGTACAGAATACGTCTCATGCATAATTCCGATATGTGGATATTTCTTCGTGGTCTTCAGAAAGAGATCCCAACCCTTTTTGTGTGCCGGCCCTTGTGCGAATCTCTCAACACTGTCCAAATCCTTCCAGTAGGAGATCCATATCGTAGCGTTGTTCGATTCGAGGTTGCTGGTCTTGAGCGCAGTTGTCTTTCCGAGAACTAAATCAAGATTACATTAGTACAATTGCGTGCTGAAATATCAAGGCAACTCTGGTGTTGACTTACATCCCCACTTCTCGCGGTTGTCCTCTGCGTCCTTCCACATCGCCGCATATGTTTCTCCTACTTCTGCCATACCCGGAGCATAGCGTCCATTAATACTAGATCAAGAGGTCAGTTGATGAACCGAGGAATTTCAACCACGGAAAACTTACTGGTTGGATCGAGCACCCAGTATCAAGACCAACACCTCTTGCTCAGATGGTGTTTGGGAGAAAGAGCCATCAGGTTGTGGAATTCTGTTGGAAAATCGTCCCTGACGAACACCTTTCTTGCTAGTATCTGGCAGTAGGCCTTGACGAATCGAGATATTCACTACCACACGTGACAATAATACTAGAAGAGCGGGAGCAGAGGCGAGGTAACCAGGAAGGATAGCCAAGAGAAGAACTTGGAGACATGCGCCGACAAGAAGCCATGATGAAATCGACAGATCGTCGCGGAAGTATTTCAGCTTGAGTTTGGCCATGTTGATACGTAAAGGTGGGGTTTCGTCGTTGGTGATTGTAAAGCGAATCCGAAGGTTTGTCTGGGGAAAGGGTGATCTGGGAGACTAGCAGAACGGAAAGATTTGAGGTAGTGCGTGAGGCGTAAATGCGGCCTACGATCAGAGTTGAAGTTGAAGCGCACGCTACGATAATTAGGCTGATACCACAGCTTCGATATTGACGTAGGACTAGAAATGGTGCGATTGCAATTGATGTGAATCACGATGCGTCAGCCTTATGACACCTGCCGAATCCGCTCACTTCACCTGCTGGGCGTGCGTCAATACGCGCTTTCCTGTACCTGCAGGGTGAATCTCTTCCTTTCCGGTTTCTTGGGACGTGTGGACCAAAAAAGGCTTGCTACATGCATGTCAGCCTGCAAGTGTTTGTTTTCGTTGTTTGTGAGGCTCTCATTTGCGAAGCAGCTGATGAATTACTTAAGGTTACGAGGGTAGTTGTGTGGGCAAATGATAGTCACACTGCCAACACACAACTTCCCACGCCGTCTGCGGCCCCCATGCGTACTGCAAACGTTGGTAGTTTCTTACTGGGAAACTCGTGAGGCAATACTCCATACGGTGTACTCCACACTACCTGTCCATCATTTCCGACTCTGAAGTCAGACCCGAGATGCATTTAAATATTGATAGCATGGTAAAAGACAGCCACACACACACACTAGATAGGTCCTGCCGCAATCCTTCGAAGCTCAATGTTTTATGTTGATCAACCCGAGCACCCTCTCAAGTGACGAGGCTGAGGGACAAAGTTTGCTGTTCCTCTTTCCCCCTTAATTTAGTGGTGAAATTGTGGTATGCCAGTGTTCCCGACTTCTTAACCCTCTTTCTGCACTCTGGAAAACACTAGGCTCTCTCTGCTTCAAACCCGAAATTCCTCATCCTCTTGTCGGCCTTCCTAGACCCTACGCTTCTCTCTTACTGGTCTTATCTCGACCAGGCTCAACAGAATTCCTTGAATGAAGCTTTTCAACAACGCATAACGAGAACACTATGTCAGATAGCATTCAAATCCCAAGCGGGCCTCTCCCCCCAAATTACCTCACCGAAAGTCGGGCACATATCTTGATTAGTGTGGGAGTTCTGTTCATGGTGTTAGATATCACGGCATTCGGGCTAAGAGCGATCTCTCGACGTATCAAACGGGTATCATTTGGATGGGATGATGTTCTTATCATTCCTGCTCTGATATTCAACTTGGTGCTTGATGTTCTGCTCATGTGTAAGTCAATTTGACGTGGATGTAACAGGATACTGCTAATAATTCTATAGTAATGATACCTTACGGTGGAGTAGGACACCATACTCTCGTTACCGCACTAGACGACCCTGGAAAGTTCGTCTTCCTCAGCAAGGCCTCTCTTCTCATTACCCCGATTCTTTACATATGTGCCGTCAATCTTTCAAAAGGTGCAATCGTCCAATTGTTCCTCAGGATTTTCACACTCGGGTGGACTCGTCATGTCGCTCATCTCATTGGGGTGATCCTTATTGCTCAAACAATCGCCATCGTCTTCACGGTAATTTTTCAATGCAAACCCGTCTCCCTAATCTGGACAACGGCAGAACGAGGGTCATGTATCGACACGCAAGAATTCTTCGCATACACTTCTATTCCAAACGTCATCACCGATTTCGCAATGCTGGTATTGCCACTGCCCACAATATGGAACATGAAAGCAACCGTGCAGCTAAAGATCGGTGTTACGATTACACTTCTGACTGCTAGTATGTAAGTAAAAGAAATTGCCACTCTCAAAGTCATCACTTCCACATGCAGGACTGATACTTCACCCAGTGGGATAATCACCTCAATTCTACGAACCATTGGATTCTTCACCATTCCCCTATTCAAAGATCCAACCTGGCTCAATGTCACGGTCTTTGCATACAGCATTGCCGAGCCTGGGACTTATTTCCTCGCCGCCTGCTTCCCGACGTATCGCCCACTGATATGGTATGTTCGCAGCGAACGTTTGCTCAGTACGAGCTATTGGCTGAGGTCCAAGAAATACGGGGACATCACCCGCAGCGGGGATAGTGGGCAAGGTTATACTAAGCAGACGGAACAGTCGAAAGGTACGAAACGGGTGGTTCATGAGGAGTCGATTGCGTTGGCGGAGGGCGGGGAAAGTGTTTTTGGTGTGCTGCCTATTAAGGATCTGTCGAGGTCGTTAGGAGAGTAACTTCCTATATGTGGGAGGGCTATTGGCTTTTGGTACAAGGACATGACGAAGGGATTGAGTGCACAGATTTGGAAATTCACATGGAAGTCGGGGTATTCATCATCTTCATCATTGTATTAGCCACCTACTACGTAGCAAAGAAAAAACCAATCCTTAATTACCACTTTGTTCACTCGCTCGAAAAACCCATTAAGTCAATCACCAAAAAGGGATCACCTCCTAAACTCCCGCAGTAATTCCCAATCTACCCATAACGTGTAATCAAACTCGTGAACAAGAATGTTCGCGGATCTGGAATGTCAATCACTTATCTACGAAAAGGGAGTAGTAAGAAAGGGCTGTATAAGACCCTAGGCTCTTATAAAACGATCTACGTCCAAAACAGGACTTGGCTTTTCCGTGTCTGGAAATATGCTTTTCATACCTTCAACTTCTAGAATACTCGGCCATCCTATATCTCATGCGTAAAACAAGTTCTTCTGTTTAGAATTTATTGTTGTCAGAAATCTTTTACGTCATTGACAACACATATTGCTGTCAATTTCTCAAGTAGCCTATTTTCAGACTTATACTTTGAAATACCTCTGTATCCTGCGTCAATATTGCCGAACACCTCAACCGCTAACTGAGGCAGTGCAAGAGCGATAAGGTCCGGCCGATTGACAGCGCCGCATTCAGCATCGCCATGAGCGACACCGAGGCACGACTCTATATCTCGTGGAAGCATAATGAGCTCGATTATTACATGCGGAAAGTTAAGAGTTTCTCACTTCAGGAGCCTGAGAAATACGTGGAGTTCCGCAAGCACGTCCCGAACATTATCGATTGGGGTAAGGATAAGCGCTTGAACGAAATTCGGGACTCATTGAACAGCCTCCTCGAGGAGAGTAGGCAGACGGCCTCCCAGCTGGCTAAGTCCCGCCCGCCGCCTTCGTCAGATGATCCCGCAAGAAGCAGTAGTCAGAAACGCAAATCCTCATTGTCTCGCGGACGCAACAGCAAAGCCAAAACCGTACAAGAATACCCCAACGGCGGAATAAATACTTCGCCTTCCGCCTGTTTCCATGAGTATAATCAGGACGACCCCTTTGTGCAAATCCCCGCTGCGGACGATGTATATGCTCCGCCTCCCACTAGTTTCCCAGAAAGCGATCAGGGATGGTCCCTTCATGCAAATTTCCACTGATCCTATTGAAGGGCCGAGGGAGACTGATCACAGCTCTAAGTCTCGAAAGGCTCGCAGGAAACGTTAGGGTTAAAGCTCTTTGCCTATTGTTCGCGGTTGGAGAAATTTGCTGAGTATCAGCTTGCCGCTGCCCATTCCTACCTTGCAATTCCTGATACTCTACATCTTTCATCCCGCATCTTCCCGCCACTTCTTAACACCGTCACCATCTACCAGTCCCGATGCTCTTCCATTTGAGTTCTCAGTGCCTGCAATCTCTCTTGGTCCTTGTCGACCTCATCATGGTACTCCCTCTCAGTGGCTATTTGACCGCCTTCGTCAAATATCCGTCTCCCGTTGGCACGGTTGTCGGCTTGTGCGCCCTCGAAGTCGCCTAAAAGGGTCGAGCATCTAGAAGCTGCGGTTTGATATGGAGTTGTCATTTCTGGTAAAGACGGGAGAACACTTCCATGTGTCGTTTCTGTTGGGGACCATCAGTTTCACGACTTACATGGAAAGTTGGGGAGCGTAGATCATTTCAATCCAAGATACCAGAATATTTAGTTTTATTGCATTCTCACTGTTCCAATGTTCAAAGTTTCACGCTCGATCAATATAGACTGTGAAAATCAAT
Organism: Cudoniella acicularis; assembly: GCA_013054445.1. NCBI lineage: Eukaryota > Fungi > Ascomycota > Leotiomycetes > Helotiales > Helotiaceae > Cudoniella > Cudoniella acicularis. The sequence goes on from JAAMPI010000303.1 coordinate 37,016, forward strand.
GCACACTTTCAAACAATACACATCAACCTCCACTTTCTCTTCCACTTCCTCTTCCCTCAAACTTTATATAAATGCAACATCCTAAGTACCCTCTCCTTCCTCCTTTCCTAATGCCCCAATCCCTCTCCTTGCCATCCAACCATCCATCATAGTTGTTTTTGCGTGGGGGGAAGGGAAGGCGCCAGTTTTCGAAAGGTGCCTTTTTGTATCAGTCAGTTATCTCATGTGCGGCTAACCACAGAACGTTCTAGAAGCCAAATTTTGTGGCCTTAGGAATAATTCAAATTTAAGGGGCATAGGAGTTGTTAAATCAAGACGTTATATTGATCAACAGTTAATCCAATTGATTTACAGTTGATCTACCATATTGTTGATCCAATTGATCTACGGTCGATCCAACGTCATATTGATCTACAAGTCGATCCAAAACATCATATCGAGCTTCGGTTAGAAACGGCTTTGACAGCTGTCTTGTTTTATTGTCCTGTTTCCTAGGTAAATAAATAAGTTGCTTTTCCCCTTCTAAATTGAATAGATATTCTGCAACTGCTATTTAAACGATATTATTAATATTGAGTGTATATTTTGATCTTGTCACGGCATGAACAAGAGTCCCCGAAGGGCAGTGCGATAAGTAGTCGTATATTCGAAAATACTAAGCTAAAGAAAAAAGGAAAAGAAAGCTAAATTATAGGAAGAAACCCTTTCCTTTATACTTGCTTAGTAAAACACTTTAGACTATTTTCGTAATCACGTGCCCGAGTCAGAGTAGTCCTTCTACCTAATCTAAAATAGCCTCTATGCCTTAAGTGCCTTAGTATAAAATAATACTTCTGCCTAAGCTAAAGTAGTAAATGAAAAGTACGGAAAGGAGAAGTATAGAGTAATAAATAACTAGGGAGCTAGGATTATTACATTACCCCCCTTTAAAAAAAGCTTGCCCTTAAGCTTATAAGTATAGTTATATCGTTATCTAACTTATTATAATCTTCTACTCCTTCTTCGTACGAATCTAGCTATTATAGTAAATTCCTAAGTAAACCTAGTATTTCCGGGTACTATAAGTAGAAAGCTTTTAGCTTATAGAGAGTATACTTAAAGTCTAATACTAAGTACTATTCTAGGTCCTTGTCTTATCCTATCTATTTAACCCGGTAACTGTCACGGAGTTGGTTCACGTGACTGTTACAGCTCTGCAAAGGCACTAGGGCCCTGACGTCACGTAGGGACGTATTTGCAAGAAGGTGCTGTATTCACGAAGAAACTAAGCTAAGGAGAGAGGAAGGAAGAGGTGGCCCCGAAGGGGCCTTATATACAGGAGGTGAGTGCTGGCAAGCGAGGGCACGTGATAAGGGGTTAGAGGCTGCGTCGCAGCCTCCTGTCGTATATAGTGCCACACTGTCTGAGTCTCCTTAGTCGCAGGACTGTGCGTCAAACCAGGTCTGTGACAGTGACCTGTTCTACACGTGATAGCGCTAGGCCTAAGCGAGGTTTCAGGCAGAGGTTAAATACGTGATAGCTTCTCCCTTTCTCTTCTCTTCTTTATTAATTATTCTAAAGACTATTAGATATCTTTTAAATAAGATAACGTTTAAGTTAATTTCTTTATAATAGTCTTTAGATATAATTAGAAATAGTTATCTTATCTCTTTCTTAACCTATTTATTAATGTCGGTCTACCTAGTAACGCGTGGCACGGCACGTTAGTACGTGATATGCTGTTACGTTATAAGGTAGTTGATTGGTTATAAGAGAGAAGTGGAGGGGAAGCTTAGTAGAGCTTATATCCCCTAGCTTCTCGGCTAGGCTACCTAATCGGGACTAGTATATAATGTCAGGTGACCATAACCCTCTGAAAGTGTCAACGCTACTAACACTAGAACCACTCTAAAGTGGCCTAAAAACACTGTTTTCCTCTAAACGCATAGTGATTACCTAATCACTACTAGTTGCCTAATTGGGCCTAGTGCGTGTGTGTTCCTCCGATATTCATACAGTTCCTTCCTCTCTCTCTCTCTCTAGTATGCCCTATCCGTCACGCTCGACCCACTCCTCCGTATCTAACTAAAGTATATTTGTATCGATAAGTAGCTTAAGAGCGTTTGAGGGCTTTGCCTTTGTCATGGCGTCGGCAGGGTTCGTATTTCCTTTGATCTACCTAACCTCTATAATCTCGCGTCTCTTATAGGCCTGACGGAGGCATATTACGTCGATCATAAGGCGTTTTTCTTATATAGTACCTAGCTTAACAAGACACTCGTATAGGGACCTCGAATCGGTATAGAGGACTAGTGGTAAGTCGATCTCTAGTACTCTATCGATTGTAGACTTAGTAGAGACGCCGATATCGAAACCGTATGCTATACCGTATAGTTTAGAGGCCAGAACGCTCCTAGTAACTCTCTTGTACTTAGTAGACGACCAATAGAGTATATTGGCACGTCCGTCAGCGTCAGTCAATATAAGTACATATCTAATTTAAGAGGAGAGATCCTTATTGTTTACAAATGAGGCGTCAGTAAAGACAAGTAGTTATAGAGACTTCTTATCCAATTTGACAAAACGTAGTCCTCTAACGGCATTTTCGATTTACTATTAAAGACGCTTATTAAGAGTCTTGATATCGTTATCTGTCAGTTTAGTGGCTTATACTACTACAGACAGGTCGTAAGCGGCCTTAGGTTGACAGACAGACGTAATATATACTCCTCTAGCGCGCTAAGCAATATACTGTTCCTTAGTTATAAGGTCTCGACGCACTACGCCTCGGCTACTCGTTATAGTAGCGCTCTTATTGCTCATAGGCTTAAGGTTTTTATACTAGCGTTCTTGCGTAAGTATAATACTATTGCCGCTGTCGGCCTTAAGGCGTATAATTCCTCTATTAAACTTAAGATCGTAAGTAAAGGTAAGGCGTTCGCGATCCTTAGCTAGAAACTTCGCCTTTTATAACTAGATTTGTTCTTACGTAGCAAACTCGTCATATCCGACAAATAGAGTATCGTCGGTCTATAGGCCAACAATACCAAACGGACTAGTGTTATATAGGAGGCAGGGGTCGTATATAGACTGTTCTATTAACAGCTCTTTAAGGTGGTAAGAGTGATACGTCTTAAACTAGTGATTTCCGGCTTCCGGCACGCTATATAGAGGCTTAATAACCTTTAGGATTGAGTCCTTCTTAAGGTGTAACTGTTGCGCTAGCTCGTATAGTAGGTGGATAAAGAGGTCGCGGTTTAGTAACGTTGTCGACTACACGTAGGCTTAAGAGATATCGCGTAGATATAGTCCTTCTTACGTAATAGCGGCGATATAGAGGATGATTCTCTAGCTGATACGTTAGATAGTCGGTGATTGAGTAAGGACTAGGTGTTTCTCGTCGTCGTTATAAGCTTGAACAACTAGTCTCGACTTAATAAAGGCCTTATCAGTTCCCTTGTTTTTGATCTCGTCGACGAACCTAGAGTTAAAGATACGAGCTCCTTATAGCACCTCTAATATCGGTATGACCTTAAAAACGCCCTTCTCTAGCAGTCTTATCACCTTAGCTTGACGAGAGGCCTCGTATTAGATATCGTCTTATAAGAACACGATAATATCGGGGCTCTTATAGTGTTTCTAGGGCCGGCCTCTGTCGCGCTTGATAGGTATAGGTAGAGGATCGACGGCTTGTTCGGCGTCTGCGATGGTTAGATCGGCTTGTTGTGTATTTTGACCCGATCCGAGGTCGTCGTTGTCTTGACCTAATCCGAGATTGTCGTTGTCTGGTACGAGGAAGGGTTTGACGATAGTTATACGGAATATTATATTACCGTAAGGGAGTACTAGAGTATAAGACTCGCCGTCTACCCCTACGAGCTTGTATAGACCGTCCTATTTGCCGGACTGCCTAGTATTGCCTTCTCGCTATACTAGTACGTCGGAATTTAGTATAAGGTCGTAGATACTAGTCGTACTAGGTCTATTCCGAGTATTAAGAGCGTTTACGACCTGTCGTTTTGCCCTAAGCTTCTATACTTCTATTATAGCTTTCTTGATTACTATTGCTCGTTACGCGACGGTAGGTGAGGGGGCGTCGTATTCGGTCATTCGGGGGTAGGCGCCGTATACTAGGAGTGTAGGGATAATATTATTAGGGCCTATAGAGTCGTTGATAGCTTTAAAGGCCATTTGGAGTGCTATATCCTTATCGATATCGCGGATCTCGTTAGTAATAATCAAGTACGTACGTCGAACTAGTACGTGATATCGTTTAACGATTCCTACTAAGTTATAAGCTTTAACGGGGACAATCTTTAGCTTTACGCCTAGTATATTAGTATTCTAAATAAATTCCTTACTAGTAAAGTTCTTACTAGTATTCGTAGTAATTTAGTCCGGAGGGCCTAAGTAGGTATCGATCTAATAAGCTCGAAGAGTATCCTAGGTATGCTTTATACTGATATTTTAGAGCTATCTACTAGCTTGGTAGCGAGTTCCTTTATCGATAATATATAATATAGGCTTCCCGGTAATATAGAAGATATTAATAATAATAGAGTAGTTAAAAGTAACGTTGTCCTTAAGGTTAAATTTAAATCGTCCGGGTAAGGCCCTATACTATTAGTAGTGCTTATAATACCTAGTCAGGTACTCTAAAGCTTCCGTATCGACGGTATAGCCTACTCGTTCTAGTACCTTTTAAAGTCTACCGGTCGACGGGTGTCTAAATCGACGATATAAGCGCTATAGTTTAACGTCTATTAAGAAGTAAGGATTATAGTTAAAGGATTTAGTAATAAAGCTTTAGAATAAAGTGTTCTAGAGTAAGAATAAGTGTCTAAAACGTCGTACTACTAGTACGTCGCCTGTCGGAGCGATTACTATATTAGAGAGGTTATTAAAGTAAACACCTAACTTGTCTATATCGGCTAGGCTAAATAAGAATAGGGTTTTTACTATTATAATATAGAACTCTACTTGACCGATTAGTGTCTTCACCTTTATAGATCTAATAGATGACGTAGCGCCGATACCGAACTATACTATCACTATTCCTTTTATTATATTGTCTAGTTCAACGCTCTTATCGATACGCTAAAGAGCTTAAAACTATCCGTATCCGGTAGTAGAGTATTTAGAGGCTCCGGTATCGATTATAACTCCGTAAAAACGGTAAGAGTCGTACCTAGACGTATTACTAGTAGTAAAGGTATTTATGTTATCCGCGTCCTTAGGTCTAGAGGAACCGGTAGGTGCTTAGGTAGTAAGTTAGTATACGAGGGCCTGATTATTCAGTTTACTTATAAAGGCTTCCGCGTAAGGAATAGCAGGTTCTGTCAAGAGGTTGACTGACGTAAAAAAAGAAGAAGAGGTTAAGGGGGTCAGTAGAGAGGGGTTATTAATATCAACTATTAGGAGGGCTTTAAAAGCGTCACTAAGATCGTCTTTAGTATCATCATCGGAATCACCCTCGGCGTTAGCGACGTACTGTCTATATTTAGTATTAAACTGTCGATCGAAATCGCGAGCGTTAGTATTAAATCAATAGAGGTTTCTTGACTTAAAGCGGGCCTTTGACTCTTCTTACTCTTATAGTGTGTGCTTCTAAAAGCGACAGTCCTCTCTTTTATAGATAAAATACGTATTACGTCGGCGGTTACGATCGTAATTACGACTTGAGTTATATCGACGACCCTTATACTTGTTCCGACGGTTACTATTTGACTAGTTGTCGGTTCTCGAGTAATACCGACGGTCGGTAAAGTAGGTCTTAGTATTAGCGTGCTACTCTTTTTCGTACGTCGTAATAGACGATTAGAGCTTATTGATAAGCTCGCCGAAGTCTAAAGGTAGGTCGGATATTACGTATCGGTATACTAGCGATCCTTAACAGGTAGTAACGAGCTTGTTATATAAGAACTCGATAGTACGTAAAGTAGGGGAGAGACCGTATTAAAGTTAACGAAGAGTGTTAATTAGTAGTTAGACGACCTCGTACGTCGATTTATTAGGGTTCTTAGACGTTATAGAAGCTAGAGTAGTGGCGTTCTATTTGTCTAGATTACGACGGTGATATCTAGGCCCCTCGAAGAAGTTACGTAGGTTCGTATAAGCGTCTTCGTACGTGCGGTTAGATAGCTGATTATTATAAAAGTGGTCTTATACTAGCCCCTTTAGTATTGTTAGGAAGGCCCTTATTAGAGCTTCTCTTAGTAGGTCTATACGCTAACAGATATCGAGGAAAATCGTTAGTTTATAATCGAAACTACCGTTAGATCCGTCGTACTTCTACTCCTCTATATATATCTTCGCGATCTCGCTAATTTGCTTTCCAAACCCTTATACTAGCTGTTATAGTTATATTGTCTTGATTAGTAGGTTGAGTATAGGTAGTAATAGAGATCGGACCGCTAGTTAAGGGGGTTGGTAAGGTAGTTAGTGTGCCTATTAGGTTAGTAGAGGATCGTCTCGGCGTAGTATGACTATATCACCTTTCCGAACTAGTTATAGAGAGGTAATATTGCCTTTCCGGAGGTCACGTTAGATCTTACCTACTATCTCTTTAGTCTAAGGGGTTAGATTACTCTCTCCTGTTATAGCTACTAGAGTTTGAGCTATAGTAGTGTTCTTAGTAGAGGGAACCCAAACTCCGCTATAGCGTAGGCTTGTTCTTAGGTCTTATTAAACTTTTAGTAGTAATAGGGCGAACTCGGTGAGTATAAAGGTCTTAAAGTCGTCTTAAAACAGCTCTTATAAGTTCTCGTCGTTCTTGCCCTCTATAATATACTCGTTTACCTTTATCTCTATATATTCTATAACGTCCTCCTTTATAGCCCCTTCCTTGATTCTATATCTCTACTTCTTCGACTTTGCCTTCTAGTTATCCGTATCGCCTTTAGATATTGTTAAAGCTATTGTTTAGGTCAGAGTTTATAATAGTTACCTTATATAGAATAGGTAAAGGTCT
>JAAMPI010000304.1:0-43915 GCA_013054445.1 Cudoniella acicularis
ATCAGTCTTTTATATTATTTCTTTTGTTATCTTTAGGGCCCGACCCTTACTGTTACCTAGAATACTTAGATTACTACCTTTTATAAATACTATTGACTCGCTAGGGCTTAAACCCTAGCCGTCCTATTATAGTCTCTAACTTATAAAGGACGTAAAAAGGATAAATCAATTAATCAATCATCAATAGTATAGGGTCACAAGAAGGCCGGGTCCTAATTATAACTACTAATTACATCGCATGTCTTGATAAAGCACTTATACGACCTAGCCAGGTGGACAAGAAGGTCGAGCTCGGGCTCGCTGACAAGCAAATGACGGCTGACCTCTTCTGTGTCGTCTTTAAGCCCGTAGAAGGCGACGTCACTCCCCCAAAGAACGCCCAATCAGATGTGCTAGTAAGAGAGGATAGAGAGGCTTATGAAGCTATACGGAGTCAGGGGAAAGAGGTTAAGAGAGTTGAGCAGTTAGCGGAAAAGTTTGCTGCCAGTATTCCGGAGCTAAAATTCAGCCCAGCTGAGATTTTATTATTTCTTTTGAGATATAAGGAATCGCTAAGGGAAGCAATTGATAATGTGGGGAAGCTTGTCTCGAAACTCGTTGACGCAAAGTCGAAACCGCCAGGGGTATCCGAAGCCAAACCTGGAGATACTCAGCCCGATACGCCGCCGGATAGTCCACGTCTATTACCTGTCCTCTCATTGAGCGATGGCCAGGCTACGGAGATGGCAAATGCGATAGCCGCCATGCAGTGACTCCCTCTATTCCTTCCTCTTGCTGCTCTTCTTGTTAACCTCCCCTGGGGAGCCCGCCCCCATCTCGTGCAACGGAGGCCACTCCATGTTCATCAACTCTCTGTCTTACGCCTCCGACAAGTCAGTCGTCGTCATATGTTGAATCTGTACCGTTCGGCCAACAGTTCTTCGATATCCTCAAGTCTCTCAGCACTAAGCAAGGCTACAGACAAAGTTAAATCCGTGGAGAACATATAAAAAAATGGCACGAAAGATATGGCCCCGCCATCACTGTCAGGTACGGACCCAATATAGCAATAATCCTTGGATCTCACTCCTCCGCTCGAGACCTCCTAGGCAAGCGAAGTAGTATCTATAGTTCTCAACCGCGCTTAGTTATCGTCGGAGATCATGTATACGGAGGACGCTTAACTTCCCTTTTGCCCTACGGGACGCGATGGAGGATACAGCACCGTGTCCAGGCATCCTTCCTCAACATACGTATGTCGCAGAAGCACCATATTCTCCAAGACATCGAGAGCAAGCAACTCCTAAGAGAATTGCTCAACAGTAACAAGTTCACGGCGATATTCTATCGCTACTCTTCAAGCTTGATATTCACCTTGGCTTACGGCAAACGGATGATGAACGGCAATGAAGAAGGACTCAAGGGCTTTGTGGAGGTTGTTAAAGAGGTTTTGCAGGAAGTCGACGGCAACTTGATTGTGGATACCTTCCCCATTTTGGACTATCTTCCTCGATGCGTGGCGGCATGGAAGGAAAGGGGAAGTCGCCTATATCGAAGACAAGTTCAGCTGTTCGAAAAGAACATGGAAGCCGCCTTGAGGTCGAGTTCTTGGAGCTGAACCAAAGCAGCGTTCCGTTTGAGTGAAGTGAAGCATCTTGAACGGGAGGAGCTAGCACTCGTCATTGGAGTGCTTTATGAGGCTGCACATACAACCCCGATGGTTTTGGAGGTGTTTGTCATGGCAAGTGTGTTGCACCAAGATGCCGTTTGTCGGGCACAGAGAGAACTGGACATTGTTGTTGGACTTGATAGAGTACCAACGTTTGAAGACATGCCCAGCCTACCATATGTCAATGCCTTCGTCCGAGAAGTTTTCAGGTGGCGACCGATCACTCCTGGTGGCATGCATCATGCCGTCATTGAAGGGGACGAGCATATGGGTTATCGCATTCCTAAGGGGACAACCGTGGTAGCGAATCACTGGTCGCTGAACCTAGACGGGGAACTGTTCGAGCATCCTTACGGGTTCAGACCAGAACGGTGGATAGCAAATCCAAACTTGCCGGAAAGTGCTTTTGGATTTGGGAGGCGAGTTTGTCCTGGGAAGCACATCGGTCGAAACTCTGTGCTCCTTATCATCGCTCGTATTATTTGGGCATATCACATGGACCACACCTATGAGAACGGCAAGAAGCAAGATATCGACCCTTGGGAAATGACTCAGGGTCCCAACTCACAACCTATACCGTTCAAAGCTTCCTTTCGGATCCGTAGCCTTGGACATTAAGAAGTGATAGAGAAGGAATGGCTCGGCTCTGAGAAGGACGCGGACATTCTCCTCGAGCATATTGCTTCTATTTGAGGTTGATTTCCGTGTTTGGGAATAATCAGATTGTGGAGTCAATGTGGACTGATTCAGAAGCCCCAAGTTGGCTATTTTCACTTTCGGCACTCAGATTGTACGGCGTTGTAAAATTGAGCTTGAAAGACATCGCATGAATAAAAGATCAAAGCTGCCTAACCCTTTTATCTATCCAGCCGATACTCCGCATCCTCTGTTTTCCTGTATTGACAGTATTTCCAAGAGGTCCATGCGTTATCGCTGATCGCCGATCAGGTTGTGAAGACTGACATCTGAACGCTCAAATACCGTTGGGCGTGTTGTTATACTGTCCCCAACAGTCACGAATGCACCATTATGTTTACTCTCAATGGCTTTTGGCTTGCCGCGAGCCTTCTCCAGATTCTCCAGGTACACTTGAGACACAGGCGTCACGTATCTACCGCAGAAGACACCAACCTCAAAGCGTTGATCAGGGCGAGGACTGAGTTCGGCACATGCAGCCTCGAGATCTTCTAAAGTCAAGAAGACGACGTCATCCGCGTTTATCGATGCTGCGATAGTTTTGCGATCACGTTTGTATGCAACCAATTCTGTCGAGGTGGCTAGGTCAATGCCGTAAATGTGGGGATGGCTAGATAGTAGTTCAGTAAAAATTATCGAAAAAAATCATGAGGCAACATACGTGACGGGTGGGGAAGAACTAGCAAAGTAAACCTTCTTCGCTCCTGCTTCCCGGGCCATACTGCAAACTTGCAAACTGGTTGTACCTCGCACAATACTGCCAAATATTTAGCTCGTTCTAGGGTTCAAATCGCTAAAGGCAATACGTACGTGTCATCAATAAGAAGTACATTCTTGCCTCTGAACTCACTTCGCAAAGCATTGAGCTTTGATTGTACACCCTTGCGACGCTTTTCTTGACTAGGCATTATGAAAGTTCGGAAAATATAGCGGTTTCTCGAGAAAGCGTGACGGTATGGTCGATTAAGGGCTTCAGCAACTGACAATGCAGGAACAATGCCGGAGTCAGGTATAGGAATGACTGCAACCAACAATTAGCTTTACAGATATCTTCCGGTGAACGCTTCACGAGTAGCTGTACTAACCAATATCAATGTTGTCAACGACATCCTGGCCCAATGTCTTCCGAATAGTATTGGCGAGCTTGAGACCCATCTTTTGTCGACTCTCGTACACGGAAATGCCGTCGATAATTGAGTCGGGGCGACTGAAGTAGCAATATTCGAATATATCAGGGGTGTAACTCAATTGCGGGTGGACTTGGCGAAAGATAGGTGATCCTCCCTTAGGGATAATCACAGCCTGACCAGGCTTGATGTCCTCAATTCCAGTAAAACCGAGCTGATCCAAAGCCACAGACTCAGACGCTAGCATGTAATCCAACCCCTTTCCATCTTGGTTAGGGCGTGAACCAATAACGAGAGGCCGAATGCCGTTAGGATCCCTGGCGCCAAAGATGGCAAATCCGGCGACCATTCCGCAAAAGGCGAAGCCACCAACAGTGATCTTATACCTGATGGTCCAACTTCAGCCTTGCCCAATAAAAGTTATTTGGGAAGAAAGATGATATAACATAGCTTTATACTAAGAAGACTCTACCTACATGTTTCTAAGACCTATAAAAAGATCTTCCGCATCTACACGTCTCTTGTCCGTCTGGAGCAATTGAGAGGCAAAGACCTGGAGCATGATCTCAGAGTCGCTGTCTGTGTTTATATGGCGATGGGCTTCGAAATCTAAGTACTCCTTGAGCTTTTCGGTATCGAGAAGGTTTCTAAATGACAGATGGATTAGCGATAGATGACCGAAACTAACCAGTTCTCAGAATCTACCCATTGTGCGAGAACAAGAGGCCATAGGGACTAGTCCTCTGTCAGCATTGATTTCACTTCAAGTTACTTTATCAAGAATGGGCAAGGCTCACGAGCTGACGTAGAAGGGTTGACTTTCAGCGTTCGATGAAGTTCCGGCTGTGGGGTATCGGAGATGGCCAAGGCCCATGAATCCAGGGAGCTCGGGAATGAGTACGCCGTCGCGGAAGACCTTTGAGGCCAGGCCTTTGCCCTTGCAAGAGTAGATTCGTCCTGACCTGTGGGATGTCGCAATACCACAGGCATCCTGCAACGTATTAGTTAGTTCATGGTCGTGCTAAAGAGCGAGTGCAAGGGGGTTCGGGATAGATTGAAAGATGGTCCTAGCCAACGGGTAGTATCTAGCAAAAGTGAGAACGAAGAACAAAATGAGCTATCTTACCTGGCCACGATGTTGCAGTGCGTAGAGGGCCTCATGCAAATCGACAGCAGCATCGTCGCATTCCACATTCCCGGAGATTAAAGCAAGAATGCCGCACATTGTGTTGTATTCAAAGCGAACTGTTACGGTTGGTAGTAGGTGTCTTGCTGCGGAATAGAAGATCGGTGCGAGAAGAGAAGGTTGCTGGGAGAAGAGAAGGGAAGCTCAGTGCGGAAAGAAAAAGCGAATTTTTATACTACTCTGTACTAGGCCGTTTGTCGACCAGTCACCAAGAAGTGTCAGGCTACGCTGTCAAATCACTCGGAACGCACAAACATTGCCGGGTAAATGGCGCCACTCTAGCGCGCGCCACACCAACACTTCGAGCGAAAGCAGAAGTCATTAGACTGACTTTGATTCGAGCATGGACATCAATGTCATTGTTTATTCCTTAAATCATCGACGCCACCTACCTAGTACTTAAGTTCAGAAGGAAGAAAATCAGGAGCCGCAAGATGTGAGTGAAAAGGCCCGACCATGTCATGTGACCAGCCTAGGCAGGATTCTCTTAGAACAGCCAGATTTAAACTCGAAATCTAAAAACACAGCTACAGAACTGCGCCGTAGTCATGAAAATTTCTATAGATTCCCTTCGATACGCGTAGATAACTTCATCGCGTATAGAGAGTACTATATCGTCGTCTAGCTCGTTATACGAGTCTACCCTCTTCTTATATCTTAATCTATTCTACTAGCTTCTTAAGAGGTCCTAGTTATAGCCTACCTAGGTAGCTCTATAAAAGAGTGTCTTATACTATAGCTTAGACGCTAGTATCTCCTATACCTTCTACTCTTCCTCTATATCGACTGTTATAGAGGATAGTAGGTCGTTTATCTGTCCTAATAAAGGGTCGTTAGTAGCCTTCTAGAGGCGGTCTAGTAAGAAGACGTTATAGACCTTAATAGAATTAGTTTACTTATAAGCTTGTATTTCGTGCGTGATTAATATAGTTCGATAGTATTTTTTAGAATTATAAATATACACGAGTTTCTTACGCTGTAATTGCACTTTTACACTTCAATTCGAAATTTTCTAAGTCCTATTATAAGCGGGATAAAGCGGCGTTGGTGATTTTGTGTGTGTTTTTATTGGTGCCCTGTGGCCTCATTCCAAAATAAGTGTACCCCAAAATCGAAGGCTGGAGGGGCTGCGCTCTATGTCTTACCGCTACACGTATGTTACTGTAGGTTACCGTAGTCGACCTTGACCCGCATGAATAGACTCCAAGACGGTCAAGCAAAGCGCAAATAACTTTATAATCGTAATAACTCTATATAAAATACCGTAAACTGCTATTTAGTATTTGTGTGTTAGTCTTTAACCCTCTAAGAGGGTTTATTTTACACGATGTTGGCTGTTAATTTGGGTTTCGACGAGGCTAGGAATTTTGGGTTTTGCGACTAGTTAGTCATACAACTGTAATTTGTCAGGCATGTACACAGCCTCGATCTTCCTCTCGAATTCCATACCGCGACCTTCTATGTACTCTCCCTGTCCCGTCCTTGCGCACTTCAAGCCCTTCCCTCACCAAATCTGCCTCCGCTGGCCACGCTCCCTCTTGACCGAACATGAACGACCCCGAACCAAATGTCATCTCGACCGAAGAGTTGGCGACCTCTCCAATAACTCTCTCGAAGGCACCATCATGGCCGCGAAATCCCCGAACATCGTGTGACTTGTGCAAACAGATGAAGGCATGTCCTCGAGCGTCTGAGACTTCGACAGACACTCACGGGGATATACACAGCTGCTAACTGGTTTCGGTGGAAATGCAGATAAAATGCCAAAGAAACGACGATGAAAGTTGCGCGCGATGCGTTACCCGAAAACTATACTGTACTACAACGCCGGTGGAGAGGAAGAGGCGAAAATTGACCAAGTACCGAGAAATCCAGTTTCATATATAGCAGGGAGGAGGCTAATTTTGACCAAAGTAAGAGAGATGCATACTTTGATGAAATGGAAGACCGAATCAAACGCATGGAGTCTGCTATAATTACTTCCGGGCGACATGGGACAGCAGAGCCAGTAGAAGGGGAGGAAGAAGAGAAGAGTTCCTCTGATAAAATTGAAAGCCAGGCCGGGCTGTCCAATCACCTCTCGAACTTAGTCATCGATCCTAATGGGTCTCCCAAATTCATCGGTATGTAGTGAACCCTCTTCAAATTGTCTGCATGTTCGCGCTGACACTGCTGTTTAGGCTGGGCCTCTGGGTTCTCACTTTTTTCTCCACAAGGACTTCGGTGGATCTCTGAAAAGGTAGGTGACAAGGACGAGCTAGCTCAACTCGTTCGCAAAATGTCGAAACATGATTATGGTGTTTGGGGTCGCGCCGATGCCGATCTCTGGTACCCTATGCCACGGTCACAACACTCGTCACTTCCCTCGAAGGATCTTGCGTTACAATACGTTAATTGTACGTGAAAAGCTGAAACTAAGCTCGGTGAAATTTTCAGCTTATATACTCAATAGGCTTCTTTATAACTTTTAACAACGTCTTCCCGGTCGTTAATCAGAAGGTTTTTAACTCCTACTTTGAACGACAATACTCTACAAACCCTCCGGCAAGCACCGCATGGTACGCATTGTTTAATGCCGTATTGTGTTTAGGTATTATCAGAACAAAAGGCGAGCGAGAGAGGCACATAAGAAGTAGCTGTCTCATCGATTATACATCAATCGCCCAGGAGACTGGTGTCGAATATTTCCGCAACGCAAGCTGCTGTTTTCACGACTTATTCTTCAAGGAGGCCAACTTGATGGCAATGCAAGCCATGACTCTCATAGTACGAACCCTATTGAATACATTATCAGTAGTGGTCATATCTAACGCATGAAAAGCTGTTCATTACAACCTCAAGTCCTAATCCCCAGCCTGCCTACGTAATGGCGTCCGCAGCTGGAAATCTAGCAAATACTTTAGGCCTTCACCGGAGTTTGGATGGCTTCGGTCTCGCTCCGGAGGAGATTGAACAACGACGAAATGTCTTTTGGGTGTTCTATCTAATGGAGAAAGCAATAAGCCATAACCTAGGCCGACCGTCTGTCATAAACGATGATGATATTGCCGTTGACTTACCACCCAAGAAGTCCGGATTAATACAGATCCCCAGCAGAGCGAAAGTTTATGACATCTTCCAAGATCAAATTACGTTAGCTATCATCGGAAGTCGCATATACAGCGAATTATACTCGGCAAGTTCACAGACCAAATCAGAAGTGGATCGCATGAAAGTACTAAGCAAACTGGACAACCATCTCCAGCGCTGGCGAGATGCTATACCGATTGACATTCGACCAGAGTATCCAATCAAATGCTCAGATGAGCAGTACGTCCCGGTGGTCATGATGCACTTTACATATTTGGACGCCGTAATACTGCTACACCGCCTATCAGGTCATCAGGAATCATTCAAAGATGGCGAGGCTACGGATATGAAAAGCCACGATCAGCGACCGCGACTGAATCCTAGAGTATATGCAAGCCAGTTGCTCTGCCTCGCTGCTGCGCGGAGATCGATTCAACTACTGGATACATTCAGCAACAACAATCTGCATAATCAACATCTCATGTGGTTCGTAATACTTTTGCTTTTCAAGCTAATTATCATTAACCACGACCCTAGGATGGCACTCTATTACCCACTCAGCGCGAGCCTCGTTCTCTTTGCGAATATCCTCTCAAACCCACAAGACCAGCATGCTGCTTCCGACATCCACTTAATGAATTTGATTACTTCGTTCATCACTCACTCTGTCCAACCAGGGACCTCATTCGCCGCCACTCCGACCTTGAGTTTGTTCAAAGAGCTCTATAGTATTGCCACACGTCTTGTGGCAAGAGTACCTCCACAATCTAGCCAGAAAATGAAGAGACCGCCTGAAAGTGACGACCCTGCGCAATCAGATTTTATCTCACCATCTAGAGTACGACTGGTACCTGATAGGTCTTTATGCTCCGACTTGAACACACAAACCACGACATCATTTGTGAGTAGTCGATTCCGGCAACAATTTCCCTAAAGATGTCCTCGGTGGGTTTTCACCTTGCCTAGTCCAAACACTCACAACATGATCCCCAGGCTCCACACGATTCAACGACAACATACTCCGAAACTGACATACCCGCATCAAGACCCTCCCCTGTATACAGCGGGCAGCAAGTCCCCCAAAGAGACCAAGATGTACAAAGCACCACTAGCGCCAAACGCTCGCAGGAATCCACCGACAACAGCCCCCTCGAATTCGCGCCATTCATTCCCCCCGAACCGAGCCAGTTCGACTACAATCCGACAATATACGATCCCCTGCTCTCGCCCACGAGATTTGAATGGGACATGGCTAACATGTGGATGCCGAGCTTCGCACCCGATCCGTGGGCTTCGGCAGATCTGATGGGGTTGCCGGCCGATGCTAGCATGGACTTTAACGAGAATGACGATGGCAATAATGCGTATCAGCAGTAGCATTACGTGAGGCTCTGGGGACTTTACTGGAGGTACCGCAGGCGAAGTAATTTGTAATAGGGAGCTTTTACAGATATAGATAGAACGTTTCTTGTAAAGAGCACTCTTAATAGCATCCCTTTTTCACAGCAAAATCAGAAGCTTTGGCTACCTGCTTGCGCCGGAGGAATTCAGCAATTCTAAGTAAAGGCACACACAAACTCGACCAGTCCCTTACTGACTATTGGTCCGTTGGATATTATTCCAGGATTAATGGTGATTCTTCCCTTCTTGAGATGTATCGCAAGGTGCTGAGCTACTGAAGGCTGCCCTTGGAGAACAGCCAATCTCTTCAGCCAAAGCCTTGTCGATATGGATATCGATTAAGTCTCCCGCAGCCAGCTGCGAATGACCACTTGGTTCATCAGTGAGTTCTGGAAGATCTAGTATTGTAGAGAGTTCCGCCGCCACATCTCGAACGGAGTTGCCTTTCTGCATACTGCTTAAAGCTTCCGTTATCAACTCCATCGTAAAGGATGACTCGCATGCTGCAGGCCCCGTAGTCATGATTTCCGTCACTTGCACCGTCGTAATATCGACATCACCTGACAGTGTCCTTGTGTCATTCGTGAGATATTCAATGTCTCCTTAGCGCACTACCGCTAGCCCATCACTGAAGTGCTTGTCGATGTTTGAATCGGCGCGAATCTTCTCTGACAGGACCGTGCCTGTTCGTTTGGGAGGTTAGATTCTGGGCGATGCATCACTAATCCAGATCTGAGGGCTGGTATCTTGAGATGTAGCGAAGACGCCTCCGTCCGTTGTGTCCGGAACGTTTACTGTTAATTCGACGTCATACTTGTCTAAATGATGGCTGGAATGAAAGATATATTTCCTGCATAGGGCGCGATCGTGAGAGCCCGAGGGTGCGGGGTAATTTCATAACTCCCCATCAACCTCGGTGCTGTCAGCCACTCAGTGGTCATCAAAATTTCGGGGAGTTTGCAACCATCCACTTGCGAGGTAGCCTTATTTCATTTCTTCTTTTTCTCCAAGTGCTTCTCAAAGGCGGCGTATAAGCGGTAGTACAGTAACACAATAACCTCCTGTAAATAGTCTAAGATCATCCTCGATTTCAACTTTTACCATCTTTGCGAACAGAGGAGACAGAGAAGCAGAAGTATCGCCTCCACGAGGTATAAGACCATATGTCCTTCGAATTATGGAGACCAGGCTGCGGATGCACGTGGTAAATTAAATAAATATATGTATACTCAGCTCATGAAAATCCATCCATAGCCCATAAAAAATATTAAAATTTATACCATCGATGGCTCTTAGAGCCTTCACTTGCACAGATCCTTGCATGTTGGTAGGAAAGCAAGCTGTGCCAACGCCGAGTCCCGTTGTGGATAGATCAAATTGGTACTAGCGCACTTACAGAAGCCGATAGAGGCTTGTCAATCATCCCGCCTTTACTTGGCCATTTGACATCTTCACTGGACAATGCCATATATTTTCTCTTATCAATCCTCACAGGTTTTGGGCCTACCGCCGTAGCAGATATAGACATTGATGAGCGCCTAGTATTTCTTGTATACCGAGATGTTTTCAAAGACAAACTGGCAAAACTAAGGAGACCAAGTAAAATCTATAATGTGGTGGAGAAACATAAAGATCACCTCTGCTGCAAAAAGCTCGCTGGTCTAGAGGAGATAGGTAAGACTTGTAGGATTCTCAAGGATCTACTAGCATCTCGGGTGTTCGAATCGAGGTCAGTAGCGGAAGCTGCTTTCCCAACTCTCTTGCTAGATACAACGTGGAGAGATACGACCGTGGTGGTGGATGAGAAAGTAGAGTGCAGTGAGGAAGGCCAGAGACGCGGAGGAGATCCTAACACTCTTCATTTCCCGGACCCTCTTTTTTCTCTCAAAAGCCCTCTGCCAATAAGTACAACTGCACAGAGTGCTCCGATGGTCACACATCCTGGGCGTATTAATAAGACAACTTCGGCAACGACAAATTCCAAAAGTACCTATGCTTAAGCACAGAAATTGAAAGGGTCATTGGAGATATGAACGCAAGTACGCGACCATTTATCTTTCAATTTTGATTATATTGCTAACTATCAATACCTCTCATAGACCGGAAGAAAAGCAGGAGATTGCAGTTGCATCTAAGCGGCTACAATACTATACATTTAAACCCTATATACCTCCCTTTCAAACTTCACCATGCGATTCTTACCTAGACCCAACGACTGCTAGAATAGTGTTGCTATTACTTCGCTAAGAGGTGGCTCCCATTAGTTCTGGAGACTAACAATTGGGATACAGCTGAGGCAGTAGAACTTACCAAGTGTTGGAGGACCTTCTCAAAGCATCAAGTTCCCGCCAAAGCCATTGTATTAAGTCTAGGTCAGTCGCTGGCAAGTCTATTTAAGCGCGTCGAATCTGTTCGAAACTGCGCTGTCTATCGTAACCCACATATTCCTGTTAAGACAATTAAAAACATGGTTCGAGATGCCTGGTTGCTAGCTTTATCTCTTCGAGATGATGTGCGGTCTACTCAACTCCAAGACTGGCACAGGAAGTTGGAGGGCCTAGTTGTGCACTTGGAAGGGAAAAGAAACCATCAAAAGGAGGCTGTAGAAATCCAACTGCGGGACATATGCGAGCAAAAGATGGAGTTAGAAGTCAGGTTGGCGGAACTAGAGGCAAGAGCATGCTAGGTGACCAGATCACTGGAAGAGGACACGACACACCGGTCAGTTGATATCGACACACTTCAGTTCCTAGAAGATACCTTCGATGTGTCAACTCTACCTGCCATTGCCTAGGATGAAGAGCAGCAATGATCCGCACATGAACCACTTGATACGATGGTTGATCTGAAGTATGCTACAGCTTACTAATCGTCGACTGTTAAAGCTGAAACCCAAGTCCAGGATTCTTACTGTGGACCCCTTCCTCACGTTCTAGAAACAGACCTTGATTTCCTACCTTGGTCTAAGGAGGCAACTGAGGCGAAGTAAGAATTTCAAGCAGCAGGTCATAACGTTGGACTCGCCACGAGATCGACGACTCAACAGAGCATTGCCGTCTAAGGAAACGAGAGGTTCGAGTTTACGCCTGGTGCACGAACCGCTATCAAAAATGAAAGAGCTAGATATATACGACCAGTAATTGATACTGGGTCACAATTAGGTCCAGCGGAGCGAGGTCTTCCCTCAATGGTCACGTGGGGGTCTCAACGTAGTTCCAAGTCTCCCGTTGAAGAGAGCATACACGAATATACAGACTATGAGTCAGTCCCTTCGGACTACGATTGGATATAACGATCGATGTTCCTCTCCTGTCATAGGATTGGTTAAGTGATCCTTCTTGGTTGATATTCAGACTTCCTCCCAAACACAATCCAAATACTTCACAAACCCCTGGAGTATTGCATAACGCACCCGAGAGTATGAGACGCTGGCTATGCAGGCCTTACTATACAAGGTTTTGAGACTGTCTGATCAGTGGTTAGGCAGGTCTCGAAATAACGCTGTACTTGATCCTTGGGCCGTCGGTGAATGAGGGACGGGCAAAGTCTTTCCCAACTAGGACTTGCTCATTTCTCACGTTTACAGTTTAGAATGCAGTGGTCTGACTTTTACTGCTCGAGTACCAGGATCCGCGAGGCACTTAGACTCGTCCACGCATTCCTTGAGGAAGAAATTCATCCAGAGATGACTTCTATACACAGGTATGAAGGAGTGAAGCCCGTCTAAGTAGATGAGATCTGTTCGAAAGTCAGACTGCTTGTCGTCGGTCATGCAGGAGATGCAAGGAGTGAACAGTGTAGATACGCCTAGCCGTTATGCTCAGCTACGGCTTCAATGCTCCAGCATTCTGCTCCTTCTCTCAGGGATCGAGCAGCGGTGGAAGCATACCCATGAAGAGTCGCTGGAAGACGGCATCAAATGAAGCAAGGGATTCGTTAGATCGACGGTAGACTGGCATAATGCATTGATTTGACCGCAAGTGGCGTGCAACTACTTGTGCTGCTCGACATGGCTAATTCAGAGGAATCAAGAATGATCAGGTTGGACTTGCAGAGGGTGAAGCACTTCCTGTGTTGACTTGCTCCGAGAGTGCATAGAAGGAACGTCGAGATGCTGTTATATGTGTTCTTCAATGGAGGAACATGACAGATCTGAGAGAACGACAGGATCAGTAGTTTCAGATAAAGATTGACTTGGTAGGAACTCAAACCTCGTGCCTTGTCACCGTGCAGCTGAGGATGGACAAGAAGGATCTTTGAGCATGAATTTCCATTCTGGATAATGATGTTGAATCCGTTCATCCTTGATCTGAAGCTTACCCCTGGCAAGGCTTTAATAGTACCTCTCGTGCGAATGATATCACTTTCCAGTTTGGACCAGTCCTTCTTGTTAGAAGCCTCACCCGGCAGTTGGATCCAATTGCATCAAGGTACTCTGGGCCGACCTGTGAGTATCTTGACTATTCAAGGGAGATTGTCTTCGGTCAACGATATTACAATACAGACTCAGCCTGCTTGATCAGCTAGGATCAACATTCCACCAAAGGAGCGGCAAGTCAAGGTGGATGCCGACACCAGAAGTATAAGAAGTCTTCAATTTCCTCTCAAGCAATCTTCAGTTTTCTCATCAATCATCCTCTTCAAAGTTCAATTGCACACCAGATTCCACTACTAGTCCATCTGCCTCTCCTAAATTTTCGACCAGTTTCCTTCGCTATTTAGAATGTTGCACGAATGCCCTTCAAACTCCATAGTCGTATCCTCGGGTATCTCGAAATTTTTAGCCCCTATCTTCTCCTATTCTCGTGAGGCATTTCTTCGATTGGCCAGGTCGTAACGCTTGAAAGTAATGCAAATGCAAAGCCCCTCGCAATCACCGCGGAGCATTGCCGTGAGGGGTGTGATAGGGCGATAGCGAGGAGAGGGAGCTAAGCTGAGTTCATGCTCGTATCTTAGCCAATACAACGCGGCTCAAATGAATGCTCGCCGTCGCAGAAACCTAGGAAGATCGAAGCTCGGGTGGTAAATCGAGGGTCCTAACTTCAAAGCGCCCGCATTGTAAAGGCCTTCAGCTGCGGCGAGACTGACTAAGGGGTAGTCTGAGTAGGTTATGGTGGGAGGGGGTCGACGGCTCATGATAAGACCGAATTACCGAGCGAGGGAGTGTTTGGGAGAAGATTGAAAGGGAAGAGGAATGAAAAGAGTCGAGCAGCGGGGTAGGCGCGACCTTTATAGACGTTGAAAGCGGCGGTGGGCCCGTGCACGTGCCTTACCCGATGCGGCGGACGCCAAACCCGGGGAGCAAGCACCACGATCTCGATTATATATATATAAATAAATATAATTCTTCTTTATTATTTAACTATAAAATAATAAAAATTAAATTATAATTAATGTAGTGGGGAAGTCAGTCGGTCGCTGGGTGGTCACGCGGTTCGCAGATGTGTTCTCAACTAGCTAGCTCTTCTCTTCTTTAGTCAAATCAATGTCTATTTGAACTCCCTCCCTTTTTGTCACAGATCTGGTTCAGGGGTCTGGCCAGGACCGATCACGTGACCTCATATCGTGTATATAACCTCGTTTCAGACCTCGTCTGAGCTCTTCACCTTAGTATTCTAAGTAATAGAACTACTTCACTGTCAGCGCTGTCACAAGCGGAGACCACGTAAAAAGCCTTCTTTTAGTACTACACAAGAAAAAACGTAGGATCTACTATAAAGCCGAAAAAGCTATAAAAAGGGACAATCGGAAGGTGTGTTAGAGCGACGAGGTTACCTTCGAAGTAGGGGGGGATTTATAAACGTTTTAGGTAACAAGGGGGCCTATAATAGAAGAGGAATACGCGGAGAAGAACTTATAGCCTTCTTTTAAAAGTAGGAGAACGACAGTAGGGGTGAGGAGCTGTTTTTGTAGGGACGAGATAGGGCCCCTGTATATGCTTCTAGAAGGAGAGAATATAACAGCTAAGAGGTATAAGTAGGTACTTTAAAGGTTGTTTATTCTATTCTATAAAAGGATAAGGAGGAAATACGGGGATGAGGTAGTTATTTAAGAGGATAATACGCCGTGGCATACTGCTAAGGTCATCACTAAATATTTGACTAACAAGAGGATCAAGAGGATAAGTTAGCCACCTCAGTCCCTAGATCTCAATCCTATTAAGAATCTTTAGAAGTATATTAAGGATATAATCTCTAAACATAGGTATAAGGTAAAAAGTGTAACGGATATAAGGCTAGCCCTCTAGCAAGCATAGCTATAGATTAACGGAAAATTCCTTTTAAAATTATGTGATTCTGTACCACGCAGATAGGATACGTGCTTAAAGAACAAGGGGGGAGTAACCAAGTACTAGATAGCTTTAATTTGAGCCTATTTTAGTCCATCTCTGACTTAAACTAGTGAAGTGATTGCTTTCTAGAAAAGGGGTGTGAAAATATCACGTGACGTTAACTTACCCGACCTGATTATACTTCTCCCCCTTTTAGGTAGTTAGGGAGTCACGTGCCGAAGTTTTTACTGACAGCAGTTTAGAGAATGGAGGCTTTCTTATTGTGCGGTGACATTGCAATTAAGAATTTGTGTATTTGTTTATCTTTTTGTCTATTCTAGCTGTCTTAGTACTATGTAAAATTTGTGGCTATTTAATACTTTTAAAGTGTTTAGTCCGACCTCGCTTTCTATTCAGAACGGCTCGATATTTCGCGAACAGCACTTTAAAGATGACAAGAATAAACTCTATATTAGTATATGATTATAAAGCTCTCCAATGGTTAAGTTTCGTGTTTAAGTATCTGCCCCAAATATTTCAAGAGGCAAGCCTAGAAGTCTATACATATAAGATACTCTTCTTTCATTTATAAAAGTGATCCGGAATGGGCATAACCACCTCAAGACTACTAAAAGCACAATGTCCCGGTCTGTCCTCCGAATCCCAAAGCGTCTCTCTCTCCATCGGGTTTAAATTCCTATCACGATCTCCAAAATCCATCTCACAAATAGCACCCCACTTCAACGGCCTCAGCGCCTCATCCTCATCACCACCATGACACGCCGCACTAATAACCGCACTACATCCCCCGGCGACAGGAAGACCAGAAACGAACTTCCCGAAACCACTCCCTATCCCAAAAATCGCGACAACAAAAGTGCCCACACAAACAATGATCAAAAGCGGTGGGAACGAATATCCCGTCGTGGAGATATCATTCTGAGGCACATAGTTCCCGTTTAAATCGTAGACGGCCACACGGGAGAAGTAGAAGCTCTGCGAGATGAGCCAGTGGAAGAGGGACGCTGTAAAAACCAGCGGCAGGGCGGCCTTGGAAGGCATTTGCAGCCAATAGGTGCTACGCTGATCGCCGGTTGGGGAGGTGACGCGGAGGGTTTTCCTCTGGTGGGCGAAGCGGCTCCATTCTGAGGCGGCGTACATGCTTGTGAAGTGACTGTTGTAGGATAGGTAGAGGAGGGAGAAGAGTGCTCGAGGGAGATTGACGAGGATGAGGCTGGAGAGGATGGAGGAGAGGCCTTTGCCGGTGGTGCCGAGGGAGATGGTGGTTGTTTCTGAGATGGCGCCGAAGCCGAGGGTCCATTGTGCTAATTGGGAGAGGTTTAGGGGCTTGCTGATGGAGCTCATGACGACGCCTAGGAGGGCGAGGATAGCGATGGCACTGATTACAGTTAGTAAGGGGTATAAAGACGGAACAGAGGTGGGGTTGAACAGGAGATTGGTGAGTATCCATTTTATGGGCGAAGAGGCGTTGAACCAGAGACGATTATGAGAATAGTACTGTTGGGCCTTTTTTCTCTGTTGCCAGAGGTTCTTTACTATCATTCTTCTGTCATAAAGACACATGTCCTCCGTGCGAACATCTGGGTTTTCGAGGAACGATTGTATCGCGTCTCCTATTGTTATCAGCGGTATTGTTTGGCTATTCCTTATTATCTTGAACGTCATCAATATTGTAATCGCTTTTAACATATTGCACAATATGATGATAGCAAGAACAGGGACAGCTATCAATACCCTGCAGCCTTCTTGACTGGTTTGACTCAAGCAGTATTCGACCGTCTTTCCCACCACCCCAGAGTCGAAGTCCAAAGGGTTAATATTCATTAGCACTGAAAGGTCAATGGGTGCAAGTGGCACTGAAACGTCAAACCACGGTACTATCGAACCACTCACTCCATTGCTCAACGAATCAGACCTTAACGGATTGGCATTTGGATTGGCTGTATACCAGTCCGGCTGCAAAATCACAACAACATCTCTCCGATCAGTGACGAACATCTGGGAATATTTATCGACGCAATCCTGAACATCGAGTTTCTCAAAGCCTTGACTATCATTTTGGAGGCGATCATGGACCAGTAGAACCTGCGGATCCAGCATTTCACTCACGTTCTGCTGCAGCTGAGGAAGCAGGAAGTCCGGAGTGGCGAACACAACGCGGTACTCATAGGCTGATAACATCGACGCAGCAGCAGAATTGTACATCAGGTGCAGGGGGGCAGAACTCAATACCAGCACCAACCACATTTTCCATCTCGTAGGCTCGATTTCGCTCAAGTTTCTCAAGCTCTGAAGCCCGATGTCTAGCCACCTGTGCTTCGAATGTGCTTTGTCAACCTCTTTTCGAGTAGGCGAGCTTAGGATTTGCATGCAGTAATTGCTGGCGCTCAGGAGCGCGGTGCTTAGAAGATTGATGGCCACGTGAAACCACAGGATTAATCGCGCTGAAGTGTTGCAGCTGCCTTGGTATAATAAGGCGAATCCGTTGAGTTTTGGAAGGTGCACAGCGGCGTAGATGGTGAATCCTAGGTTGAGAAGCAATGCAAGTGTTACCAGTAGTAAGCAGCCGGCTACTCCAACGCTGCATCCTGAAAGATGCTGTTGCCGCCATGTCTTGTGCCGATTAGGAGGTGGTCGAGTCGCAAGTGATTGAGAATAGTTGGTTGACTCCAGTAGGCGTTTTTCGATAAGTTGCTCCTGGTGGGACGTGGATGTCAATGACTTCTCGGGTATGCGTTTGATGTCCCGTCCAGCAATGAGATCCTCTTCAGGAGGTAGGTCCTCAGAGACATAAAGTGAAGCAGGAGAGTTTAGAGGAGCATATTCTCCAGGAAATCGAGTTTCATGATGAACCCGCGAAGCGTTGTAGATATCCGACGGAGATTTTCGAGGCATTTTCTTGATGGATTTCGTCTTCTGATTGCGTAAGAATTGGACGTAAAAATTTAAGAAGAAAGTTGCATGAAACTCACCAAAGTTTCCGGATGAGTTGTTGAAAAGGAATTTGATCCTCATCAATTCTTACTTGATTCCAAAGAGGTGTTGTGGTTTTATCAGCGCTAGAGTAGAGTTCGAAACAGTTCTAACATTTGGAATAACCTCGCCTGGCGATGCTCATTAGAGCTAAAGCACAGAACTTGTGGAAAATCTACTCGAGAGTCGGGACTAGTATGATTGAAATTCTGACAAAATACAATTAATCATTTCCAGTAGGAATTGTGTGAGAAGGTTAAGCCATATCACAAGTCCGAGCCTCGTGCTATTTATTCTTTTTATTTAGGATTCAAAATCGGCAGGCGGGGCTGGAAGTATGAGGTTACACAACGTATGCACGAAGCCCACTAAGCCTCTCTCCTACACACCCTTTGGCGAAGTCCACCAGGGCGTCTCCCACTCAGCCTCAGGATAGGCAAATCCAAATCTAAAATCGGATCTGGTTCATATTTGGGTTTGGATTTAAGTTTGGTTTAGAAAAGTCAAATAAAAAGGGCTTAAATCAGAGTTGGATTTGGATTTACCTAACCCTGGAACTTGACAAGTGGGCGAGTATACATGAGAAGGTAGAGAGTTAGAGAGAGAGGACTGTGGTAGCGAGGTTTAGAGGGTAATTTTTTGGAGTACAATAATGGTTTGAACTGAAGATTGTAATGCTTGCGTAGAGCAAAATTCAACAGTAAGGGGAGGCAAGTAAGGTGGGATAAAGTAAAGGAATGAAGACGGCCTAGACAAAACGAGAAAATCTAAAGATACCAACACAACACAAAGTAGGAAGAACGGAAGCAAGCGTCAGGAAGAGGTGAAATGGTATCGTTGCTCGGCGTTTTTCAACTCTACAATAGACATGCCTACTATTTCACAACCAAGTGAGGGAGCAACGAATAACGACACTGTGCCACCACCAAATATGCATTCGCTACCGTCAGAACAAGAGGACCCCTCTCTAAGCTTCCCGCCCGTATAAAACTGCGCCTCGGAACGCCTCCAATGACAAACACCATGTTCAAAATCTTAAGCTTCAAATTCCCCGTTGGCTTCGATCGACATGGGACTCCCACCGTTGGGCCTTCTAATCCTCCGGGACCCTGCTACTGTTGGTCTTGGTTGAGTTCGTACTCCGTTCACGCCACCATCATCGTCGCTTTCTTCCGTTGCACCGAATAGAACAGCCTCATCCAGTTCTCGAATGTCAAGAGGTCGATTTCTCAGCCAGGCCATCCGGGGTCCACTTCTCGCACGTTCCGAGACCTTGAATCCGTATATTTTGGGTTCGTACATCTTCCCCCTACCAAGTCCAGGAGCTAAGTTCTGCACATTCATCCCATTGATCTTCTCTTTATCCTCTCCGTCGCTTGCCATAGAAGCTGCTGCTCCTCGTCCGTGGCTGAGAGTGTCGGCGCCCTTCTTGCTAATGTCATAATCCGGGAAGGTAAGTAGGAACAAGGCGCCAAATGTTCTGCCAAAGAACGCTCCATCAACAGTCTGAAACCGAGAATTCGGTGGAACATAAACGTCCAGACAAGAAGGGCAGAACAGCTTCACAGTATCTTCACCCGGTACGTCGGAAAGACCAACAGGTAATGTGCGAACTCCTTCACAAAATGTTCGTGGGCATACACCAAAATGCCCAAGCTCGTACTTTTCAGACATTTGTTGGATCCCCGCACGGGAGCAGATAAAGCGTTGGTGGATAAGGCCGTACAGCATTTCAGCGGAAGATTCGATAATCGATAAGTCCGAGGCCATACGGGTGTGTCTTCGTTCTGAAGCTGCTCGACGAGTTGTGCGTTCTTCTCCTTCGATAGATTCATCACCCTCTTCTTCCTCCTCATCTTCATCCTCGTCTTCGTCATCTTCTGGCTCGACATCTAAGATCATCTGCCGAAGGTCAGTTGGTGTGCCACAGCTTTTCTCGTGCCTTACGTACCTCCAAGGCCTCCTTGTACATAGCAACCTGGGTTTGCAAACCCGTTAAATTAAAATCATCTTCTATGAAGTCCTCTGAGATCTCTGCAAAGTACTCGTGGCCTAGTAGCGAGCAGAAAGATGAGATCCAAGACTCCGGTGTACCGGAGGAGGAAGACATCGTAAGGTTGTGGAGGCTGGAAGGAGAGGCAGCCTCAAGCTGATGACACCAATGCGCAGTCTGGCAGAGAGCTATTGTCGCCCACTTATGATTTCAATGTGCCAATATGTAGCTTCGCAGACTCGTAACTCCTGAGTGGCTGCCGTCAAGGACAATATCTGCGTTTGTCTCGAAGAGAATTTGTCGTTTTCAAAGTGCGATTTGTTGAATGAGGGGCTGTCGCGCATCGACCTAATCTGGGAACAGACCCTGCAAGTTCGAACCCCCCAGAGGATTGTGCGCGTCTCTGGCGCTTGACCGAATGGCTGATTAGGAGGGTGTAACACGGGATATCGACTCGGGATGCGCTTCGCAGGCGGGAGAGGATTTCGTGATATTGGGTGCAGCGGGTGCTTTGATGGCGGGCTTTCGGGCTGAAGCTGCGCGCGGGGGCAGCGGCTGGCGGTGGGGAGCAGAGAGAAGGGAACGTGGAGAGCTAGAGAGAGTGAGAAAACTTCGTTGCTGCGCGTCGATTTAAATTAATGAACCGACGTAGTTGTTGGCGTTGGATGTGGCTTTTTGTTCGTTGGATCGCGGCTTCCAGATTCCCACACTCGGAATGAAACTTTCGGCTGAGACGCACGTGATAGGCCCCCCTTAGAAGCACTTGCGATAACTATTCGGTCGGGTATTTTCCGAGTGCCGGGTTTCTAGCCAGTTGATTTTTTTGATAATATTTCACAACAGCAAAATGACTCAACTTTGTTAACTAGAAATTACACGTCAGAAACCAAATGAAAGGGAGAGCTTGCAAATTACTGAATATGTCTAAATTAATATCCTATTGTGACTCAGTTTTAAATAATACATTCAGACCTTCGTTTTTTCCCCCGGTACTCAGAAAATAGCGCCGAGTACCATCTCCCGGTCCATTTCTTCCTGGATTCGACATTTGTACAACGTTCATCGATCATAATCAGAGGAAAGTATAACGTTTATTTCTTAAGCAGAATGCTTCGACTCTTTCATGCAAAAACATCTAAATATGTATAAAGAAAACCTCAAAAATCTAGAGACTAAGGTATCCCTCGCAACTCCCTGCAATGTTGTACAGATTTCCAAAACAATGCAAGGCATATATGACTCCAGCTCTTGCTCCTCATGCTCATCCTCTACCACCCAATGACCGTTTCTCTCTCTTCTCTTGTCCCATCCTCCCTCGGTAAATCCTTCTGGCACCTGACTATAAAGTGTTTGTCCGCATTCTGGAAGTTTATACTCTTTATTCGAACTCGATTTTCGGCCGGCACAAACCAACCCTCATTCGAGATTGCAGGTTCTTTTCCTTTCGAGCTGTATGACTGTCCCCCACTCCTCAGCATTGGATCCAAGAACTCGGTTGAGAATCCTATGTTGCTACTCAAGTCATTTCCCTCGTCTCCAAACTCAAAGTCATCAACTCCCAATCCAGCTATGTCAACAGCAGCTAGCACACTATCTCCACTCCCCCATGTGTTGCTACGGGATGGTTGGCCAGGACCTTGATTGCCAAATGGGTCATTCTGTGCAACATCACTGGCCCACAAACCGGGCATCAGCGAATCTCGTGCCGGGAGTAAAGGCGCAGGCAATCCATCCTCTTCGCACGCAATAATCCAGCGACAGTAGCGCGCAGTCAGAATACTGTCCCAACTCCCTTCCTGTCTTGGGTTTGAGAACAATAGATCCACAGCTTCGCGTCTCAAAATAGGGTCCCGACACTTGGTCGCCACAATATGCAAAGCGGGCACAACTCCAATATCGAAACTAAACCGGTTATTACGAGGCAGTCGAGTGCTTTCTTGCGATGCGATCAAAATCCTGCTGGTGTGAACCATATACTGAAATTCGGCCATCAATGAGTCGTATACCATTTCAGAGTCCTCTAGCACACTCGCCAACATGACGGCCATACACTTTTGATACAAGGACATATGTAGAGCCGCAGGATTCGTTACCATACCATCAGACTGGAAAGCGCCGTCGAGAATCGGCTGGAAGGCTCTCTCAAACGCTCCAAGCTGATTCTGCAGAGACATGAGCTCACGCGCGATTGTGGCAGGAGAGTCGCTTGCTTCTGGAATGAAGTTCCTGTTGAAAAGTGCCCGTCTATAGAATTGTAGGGTTCGATCCATCAAGAAATCCCAACATAGATGCGCAATGTGAAAACTTGTGAAGGAACTAGGGATGGGAATAGCATGGACTTTGTGAATGTCCCACACCAAGGGAGGAATTCTTGGCACAATGCCAGAGAAAAGATCTGGTCCTTCAAGTCGGGCAAAGTTCTGTATGATTATGTCTTCAATAATCAGATCATTCTGAAGAAGAGGCGGAGTGGGAGTTCGTGATGCGATTGGACGTGGATGAGTGATTGCCGGGACTTGAATCGTAGGGAAAGTAGCAGATGGCGATGATGGTGGAGGCGTATTCGTCAGCGGAGATGATGGTCCTGGACTCGAAAAGTTCGACCGTCCTGAGTCCTGGTCGTGAGTCGTCAGATATAGTTGCGGAGCTGGCTGCCAGTTAGGCTGTGGTGCATTGCTTGGTAAAGCATTCAGATATTCTGTTGGCGAGTACACAGATATAGTTTGACGACGCTGAAGATTGGTGCTTGGCCCAGGAAAATCCCAGTTTGACGTTTGATCTGCAAATGAAGAATATGTGAATGCGTCCTGATCGAAATCGAATGACACTTGGTCTGGTGACGGAGCTTCAATCTCTATCTCTGGCTGGGGATTCGTTAAAGCATCGACATACTCCTCGATGTGCGAAGTAATAACCCTATCGGTGCTGACATTCTCACTTCCCATAGGAGATCGCAATAACCTTGATAAATTTTCTGACGCCTCAATCGATTTTTGCTTCCTGGATGGAGAACTTTGGGGTGTACGTCTTCGAGATTGTTGTACGCCATTATAGTAACTCCTCAGTAGTCTCAAACCTCCATATATCTGCTGAATACAAGATGAGTAGCCCCCTTGAAATGTTTCGAAGCAGATAAACAGCAAGCAGGTAATGAGCGCATTTCTGAGCTGTGGAGCGTGCGATGACGAAATGTACTGGTTCAAAGCCTTGATGCCCTTTAAATGATGGAGGACTGCTTGTTCGTGATGTTTCTGGTCAAAGTCTTGGATTACATTAACCTTCAAATGAGGCCTCGGAGTGCTTTCCAAGGCCTGGCTGAGCGCTCCAAGAGCAATTACAGCGTGTCGTATAGAGCTCACGTTGTGGCTTTCTTGAAGAACAATTCGAGTCCAAAAACTTGAGCCGATAGTACCTGCCAACAGATTAGCATTATGTTCGAGGAGGAGAGAGGGGAGAGGAACAGGGAGGATGAACTTCTTCCCGACCACTTAGGATAGGAGTTTAGGGGATAGGGACAAGGGAAAGAGTTGGTTACCATCTAAAAAGCCAGAAAGCTCGTATGCCATCCGTTCTGAGAAGACTTTGAAATAGCGACTCTCTTCCTCGTTATCATGGATGGTGACATTGGGGCTGTAAAGGCCCACGGATGGAACGCGTGGTTGAAGTTGGCTCAAGCTGCGTGCCCGGGAAGGTTCTGGCGCATAACCATCACAGACTCGTCCGAATTTCTGGCAGCGAACACATTGAGGTTTTGTCTAAGGATAAGTTAGCATTGATTGATGCATCGCGCCCCAAAATCTTCTCAATTCTGCAGAGATGGGATTCAAGTAGGTCTCTTGATACTCGTGAGCATGTCGAGAGTAGGAAAAATCTGTTCAAAAACAACAAGTTAAACTAACCTCATCACATTTCACCCGTCGAGCCTAGTCATAGTTAGTACGGGTTCGTTGCTGGCGGACTGTACGCAGCCATCCGGATAAAAGGATATGAACTGACCTTGCAAGTTATGCAGCCTGATTTGACCTTGGGTTTGCTGGCTCTTCCTCTCTTCCCAGGTCGTCCTTCACGCTCAAGAGATGGACGTCGGTATAATTCAGTCGGAAGTTGTGATTTTGGACTAAGAAAGGAGTTCGAATGTTCGGATGAATCCATCTCTGGTAAAGTGACTAGTGTGAGACGAGAGTCGGCTATATGTGTTTACGAGAGGCGAAACTCACTGAAAGACGGATAGGGACTTTCGATTTGTGTCGAGCTCGCGATGAGTAGATGAGTATGGGATGGCCTCTGAAGTACAAATGTTGAGGATGCCATGATTAATATCTGTAGCACGAGGAGGTTGATGTGAGTTGATGAAGGGTTTGGGTCAAAGGATCAAAGAAGTCATGGATAGAAAGGGTATGGTCCGTGTCGGTGGTCCCGAAATCGAACGCTTAGCACTACCGCGTCTAACCTTAGTCTAAACAAGAGGTGCGGTGTGCTTATCCCCTGCAAATGGTACAGAGATCTCCAGATATGATCGAAATGTTTGCGAATATGTCCAGGATGAAGATGCCCGCAGCAGCCTCCTGCCGCAGAACTTAAGAGGTAGGGCTGCGCGGGAGCTTCTTTATGGCTGCGCCCTTTCCCCTGGGGAGGTCCTGAGCAACGGCCACAGACATTGTCAAATAGGGCCGCGCGGGGAGGGGGGAGGCGGAAGAGGTGGGAGCTTGGCGGCTGTGGCTGGAGATTGGGGAGAAGCTTGAGGGCTCTTGCGGGAGTAGAACGGCGTTCAGAAGCACTGCAACGACTGCAATGACTGCAGTTGCCGCCAATTCCAGCATCGGTGACAGTGCCAATGCCACCACTTGGGCTCTCCGCCCCCAGATGGAAGACCCTAGCATTGTACCCTGAGCCCTGACCCCTCCCTGGTCAGCCTTCGAAGCTTTCTCCTTTGACCCCTGCCTCACCAGCAGGCGTGCTGCACCACAATCCATCCGGAGTCGGGAGGTGACTCCACTCCGGATTGGCTTGACTGGTCCAACGGTATTAGGACCCCACGACCGTTCCAGAAAAGCTTGAAAATTCCTCTGACAGATCTGGCTGACCAAGAAGAACCCTGTCAGCCCTGAAATGGAATTTGGAAGACCAAACATGGCAAGCGACTTCACGACCAGACGCGTGGTGGAGAAGGCACCGTGGGTCCGTAGGGTACCAGGATACCTTAGGAAAGTAGGGGGAGGGGAGGCGGCGAAGGGGAGGAGTGATTTTGCTGCCAACCTGTCTGTTACAGGCCACACGACGACAACAAGGAGATCCGTGCCAGCATGCTCGCCGCCGCCAATTGGCCCAAAGTACGACGACATCACGTGGCCTACCGATCTGCTCCTCTGTTTCACTGCATCGGCTTGCGGTACAGCCACATGGGATGCCCTAGACGCACATGGCAAGTGTGGCAAGTGTGGCTGGTGGCCCAGTGGTGAGGGCGGGGGGCTTCCAACGCCTCACTCGGCCAGGATTATTTTGTGAGGCTTGAAGTTGGGGACTCCACCAAGGCATTTTCAAGACACAGGAGTCAGCTTCAGGTCGCCGTCTCGAGTCACCAACTGAGCCTTTGAAGCCGTCACACCTCGCCGTCTCACAATTCATGAAAGACTTGACTTGACAATGATTGCCACTGGCGCTAGTTGTTCGCTGCCAACACGAAAAAATCCGGTCGCAGGCCCTATCTCGACTGGGAGCGCTGAGACTATTGGCCGACAGTCCGATGTTTTCCAGCTGATCAAGCATCACTGCAAGTGTAAGAAATTCTGTTTAGGCAGCGTTTTTGGTGATTTAGGGCATGTCGACGTGTCTGGAGCTCCGCAATCTGGACTCTTGTACAGTAGTGCTCTGCTTGCAGCATCGTCATCGGAGCAGCCCGACATGTGATTGGCTGTCAGCATTCAGGATGTGATGTCGGATGGGGTGGTTTAATGATCGATATGATCCAATAGTCATGCTCATTTCAAGGAGCATGCAAGACTGCAAGCAAGTGCTGTGACTGCTGTCACTGATGTTAATTCCGAGTTGCGTACCCTGGTCCTATAGGAAGCAAAGCGATCCGCGGGAAGTTAAGCTTGTCCACGTAGGGCTGAGACGCGCCTTGACGCCTGACCCAAAGCCACTCAGCCCCTGGAGGCTAGAGTTCGGACATCATTCAGATACATAATCCACCTTTTTCATTGGATGCAAGAAGGGTCGGCCAGCACATTGAGCGTTTGTGATTAAGGTCCCTTGCCCTTAACGACATCTCTGGTTGGTTATAGCGGGAAAAGGGCCCTCGGACCCGAAAAGTGACAAGGTAATGACAAGGATATCCGCAGCGACCCACCTTACAAAGATTCTTTGTAATGTCTCTCGATTTTGCAGGAGTCCTGTACATAAATAGCACACCCGCAAAGATAGCATCTGTCTCTTGATTCTGCTCCTGACACAGAAAATATTGCCCTAGTGAGGTGACATGACTGGATCGCCCCTTGTTTGAATTAGGGTCTTGCTGATATACTGTATAGCCCGCACCAGCCACGCAAGGCAAAATAATCATCGATCTTGTGGGGAACTAAGAAGTTTGGGGATGCTGAAACTTTTGAGTTCGATCGGAAGATGCGGAATTCGCACAATCCCGCGAAGTTCGAAGGAGAAGGCATATCGATCGCGAAGCAGGCAAATGGCGGCATGGCCGCTAGCATGACCCCGGACTCCGAAGCCACTTTTGAGGCATCTGCCACTGCAAAGTTAAGATGACAAAAATCAAAAGAGCCTCAACCGCGACTCGTACAAGGACGGACGTAAGGCCTCGGTCCCACAGAACTCCGCCGCCGGAAGATCATTTCCGACTCGAATACCGGTACCCAAACCCCATGGCTTCAATTAATCGCTCTTTCCATGCGGTAGGCCCACATTTACCAGAAGGGTTTATTGTGCAGGACAATTCATGCTAGCCATGACGAGGAGTGTGCCACATGCAGAGATCAGGATTCAAGAATACCACCATGCTTCGAAATTGTCTATCTTAATGTTTTCCAAGATTGTGGCATGGTATAGTCCCAAAACATTCGTGGAGTAAACGACAAGCGAAATGTTCTTCGGAGGGAAGTGGCTGAGGAGCTTATCGGATAGATCAAATCTTGAACGGACATCACCATTCCACGAGGCTTCGGGTCTGATAGGTTATACCGTGTAGGCTGATAATTGTCCAGTTCCTTTCTTCTGGTTTTGATTTAGCGCCAGGGTTGCGCTTTCCATATGTAGTCAGACGACCGACCAGAAGATTTCCAGGGAAGGATCGAAGCTACTCAGAAGGTTGCGACTTTCCAGTACGTTTTTCGTTTTTCTATGAGTTCTGAAGATTTCATGAAGTGTCTAAATCAGGATGTGGGAGGCAAATTATTAGGTGAAAAAGAACATGTGGATAACAATTCAACATAAACAGGTTCCTTCATTGACTGGCAAGCCAATCCACATCCCGCGCTGTACATTGCAATAATCATGTGTTTACTAATCATAAACGCTGCTGAGACCGGCAAAGCAAGAAATTTCAAAAATAAGCGGGAGCTGAAGACTAAGGGTTACTCCCCACCAAAAGCAATTTACAAATAGCCTCATCAAAGCTAGTGGGTTACGTGAGACTCGAGTATGCGGGTAATAAATAACCTAGACAATTTAAGCCAAATGCATGTCTTGCAACTTCGGTCTTACTTGAGCCCTTTGAATGGCATCAACACGAGATAGCGGCTCACTTAAGACATTCAAGACCAGGCAACTTTACCAGAGCCTCTTACTGCATCCATGGCCTCACGATGGCCACATTCTATTTCCACCTCCAGCCGTGAAGAATTCATTGGGTGAACGGGTAGCATATGAGTCAACCAAATTTCAGCGTGACAAAAAGGGTTCTTCAAATGCGATTCTCGTGACGGTACGGAGAGACATCTAGAAACACGCGCCGCAGCGCAACTTGGGCTAGCAGGGAAGTTCCCTAGCGACCCATCATGGAGGCCTGATGCTGAACTCGAGATGAGAGCACGATCTGGTAACTGCCATCGGGGAGAAGTAAACTCTCGCGCATAGAGAAATGCATCGCGAGGCGTAGGTAGTTGCAATTGATCAGAGGTTTGAAATCTGCATTTCCAAGGATTTGAAAATGCTGACAAATGGCCTCGGTAAATCCCCTAGAATGAGGGGAATGAGCTCTGCTCATTGGAAATGTCTCTCCGAAGTACAACCCCGCGATCACATCATGCCAACATCTGCTTGCTCTTGTTTGCAATACTTAACCCTCCTTGATCCTCTCAAATCTGGCTGACACATTGAATTTCGAAGTTAAACTCCTCTGAAATCCATCCAAGACAAACATCATGACAGACCCCTCCGCGTACTCGTACCCTTCACCCTTGGTTGGTTATGAAAATCTCCCAGCGCTACCTGACGAGAGAGCGGCGGATGGAAAATCATACGTCAATCCGCAAACGGGTGTATTGAGCAAGAGCTACGAGAGGTTCTGCGAGCCGCTGGACAATGGGATTCGAGGAGCTTTGTTTGTTCCCAAAGATGAAAGAGGCAGCATGGACTGACGGTCGAAAACAGCGACATCCATGTCTATTACTTCCAGAAGAATGCTACGCAGGTCCAGTATGCGCGCGAGTTATGGGAACGGATACGCCGCGAATGTAAGATTACGTTTCTCCGATGCCTTGCATGCATTCACAGCCTCGTGGTCCCCAATCCAACCCTACACTAAACTAAACAATCATGTTCCCAACTAATTCAACTATTTCGTAGTTCCCGAATTGCGGATCTATAAATTATGGGAAGAACCGATCGGCCCCCATCCGGTTGCTATGTTTGAAGTGAATCTCTTCACTCCAGCGCAGTTTGGCGCTTTCATACCATGGCTTGTCATAAATAGAGGTCCGCTGAGTGCGCTTATACACTCAAACACGGTCAATCCGCAGACAGGCGAGCACGACGAGGAGGAGAGGGACCATACACAGAGAGCAACGTGGATGGGCGAGAGACTTCCGTTGGATTTGAGTCTATTCAAACGGAGGGCCGAGAGAAAGGCTGCTGCTTAGAAGGCGATGAAACGGTAGGCTGATGCTTGGGCTTCGGCATAGGATGATCAACGAAACCACCAGTTTACTGAAGCCGTGATATCTCGTCCTACGCTCTTGATGCTGTGCCAGAATCCCTTGGGTATGAACAATGCATCTCCAGCACTGAGGCTGACTTCGAACCCTTCATATTGCATATCTCTTCGCCACACAGCGTCATTCAAAGCAGCAAACTCAGTGCCCTCCATCATTTCTTCTCCTCTTAATGACGAAGAAGAATGTTGTCCAATTTTTTGCTGCACCTCCCAGAATATGCCTCTTCCTATGCTGGGCTTGAATAGTCTCACTCGTTTCGTACCCGCTAATTGCACGAATAGATTGGGATTCGGATCTTTGTGTAAAGGTGTGAATGTTCGCGGGATTCCCAGCCAGATATTCCGATCGTAGATATCTCCCCTGCCAGCCTCCTTTACTATCCGTGGTGTCGGTAGGTCATCTTGAAGTTCCTTTGGCAGATCTACAATTTGTGCCTGTGCAATATAGAGCTTGGGAAGTTTCGGAGGACGACAAGCCTCGAGGAAAAGGGCTAGAGGCGCGTTGAAACGGTGGAAGGTATTCTTTGGCGATTTCTCAACTAGCGAAGTTATGAATATGTCCTGTAATGGCCGAGCTTTCAACTGGCGAAGGTTCGGATTCTGCGAGTGGAGTATGTATTCATACGGCAATATCGTCTCGTCGAATGGTGACAGGTATTCGTGAGCAACTCTCGGCCCTGATTTCCCCCCATCTGGACCCACAGTATCATAGTGGAACCATTTATTCGTAGCAGGAATGGAATTGTCGCTCAATGACACTAGGTCTATGCCATTTGTCGTGCTTTTCGTTGTTATCAGTAAGGGTGTCTCGGGGATGAATGCCCTCAGTCGAAATTCGTCGATATCAACCGCGTCGAGCGGGCCAGAAAGCGATTCGACAGCCGGAAGTGTGCGAAGCGTATGTAGTCGCTCGAAAGAGCAAGAGATGCGTAGTTTCAATCCTGAGGAGGCTCTTTCTGCACGTTTGATCTTCGTGAGCATGACGCGCGCCTACATATGGGATGTCAGATCGGAGGAAATGAAGTTTGAAGCCACATTGGTTGGGACCGGCTCTGGCAAACTTACCCGACCCGAGTCTAATTCAACGACATCGCAAATCTTTGCCAGTTTATACTCGGTGAATTTCGGCTGGTCTTTAGAGGTCTAAAGAGAAAACTACTCCGGTGGAGGTATTTCCGTGATAAAGAGTACTGTAGGTTCGGAACTAAGTACTCGTACGAGTGAAGTTTAATAATCGCTCAGTCTCGGCTGACCAGGGTGAAGCTCTCAGGGTTCCCCGCAGTCGTCGCAATGCTACATACAATGTCTCTCCGGCCCTCAACGATTTCAAATGGCCTGATGGCAACTATGCCTCGGCTTAGAAATTGTTTTTGTACTGTACAAATGAGGGACGAGGGGACCGATCAGCAACGGGCAGCTTCTCTAGTCAGGAGCATAGGAAAATAAACTTCTCAATATCAGTACCATTCGAGTCTCTTCAAGTTGTTGATCAGAAGTCCAGCTATAACTTCATATCAAATTAGCAAAGAAGAATAACTCTCCACTGTTCCTCTTCCGAAGTATTTCGGGAACCTTCGTATTGAACCTTTCTTGCCAGAGGGATCAAACCATCAATGATGGCGCCTTCTATTAATGATGGCCTTCCCGTAGGTCAACTCATCATTTCTCCAATATTTACAATTGATAAGTTAATGAAAACAAGATGTACGGCAACACTATCCGCCGATTCAATGGCTACGATCAAAGTGCCTATACCTATTACCCAGTAAGTTCACTGAAATATATCAAATCAGCTGGATTTATGCGTATATTTCCAAGTCAAGCGTTGACTTCAACCCTCAAGAAATTATAGTCTGAAAGAGACTAATTCTGTCTCTAGATTGTCATGATTGGGGCTGGGGAGAGCTCCATTGCGATGGGATGTCGTTTGAAAGAAGCTCTCAGCTTTGATCAATTTAGAATCTTCGAGCGACAGTCAGGCATAGGTAGTCAACTTTTTTCTTTTTCTTGCCTTTACCGCGCTGTTATGAGTTTCATCTTGTCAACTCCCACGAAAAAGTAAGGTACTGACTTTTTGATAGGAGGCACCTGGTGGATCAATCGATACCCTGGCGTTGCTTGTGATATTCCAGCCGTCTTCTACTCATTCTCCTTTTGCCAAAACCCAAATTGGACAACATTCTACCCCAAAGGACACGAAATTGCCAAGTATTTACAAGATGCCTGCAACAAGTACGGGCTGATTGACAAAATCCAACTCAACACCGAAGTCAGAGAATGCAAATGGTTGGAATCAGAGCAGGTGTGGGAAGTTACGTTACAACATTTGGTCACTGGAGTTGGAGATTTGAGCGAATATGACCGAGCACAAAAGATCAAAGAGCAAGGTTCGCAATCCGTCTTTGTCGCCCAGGAGAAAATCCGAGCAAAAATAGTCATCAGTGGTGTTGGTGGATTGGTAGAACCCAAGGCATGGCCGGAGGATATTCCTGGAAAGGACAGTTTCGATGGAGAGATCTTCCATTCAGCTAGATGGAGATACGATGTCGATCTCGAAGGAAAAGATATTATTGTCGTAGGAACCGGATGCAGTGCAGCACAGCTTGTTCCACAACTAGTCAACGAATACAAGGCCAAGTCAGTTACACAACTGATGCGATCTCCGCCCTGGGTAGGGGCAAAACACATTCCTTCACTTGGCAAGAAAGGATGGGAAGAGCGAGCGCCTTGGCTGAACAACAACATTCCATTATTTATGAAATATACACGACTTATGGTAATTTTGGGGGCAGAGGTGTGCATTTTTTTCCTCTTAACTTTTAAGCATCTTTAACACTAACATCAGAGAAGTCAGGCTGGCCACTATTCGGAACGGAACCACACAACATTAAGGCGCGTGCCAAAGCTGAGAAAGCAATGTTGGATCATATGAAAGCAACTGTCCCTAGCAAATACCACGAGATTTTAACCCCCAATTACGGAGTTGGTTGCAAGAGACGGATTTTTGACGATACCTGGTTTCCGGCTCTCAATGACCCCCGTCTCGAGTTGACAACCATGCCTTTGAAAAGCATATCCTCCAAAGCAGTTACACTAGGACCAGGACGAACATACCCTGAGGGACAGGATAGCAAAATGCCAGAGGGTGAAGTGACGTTGCCAGCGGATGTTATCATATTGGCAAACGGCTTTGAGACAACACAATTTCTGCATCCGCTAGATGTTACAGGTCGAGGCGGTGCGAAGATTAATGAAATTTGGGCTGATCGTGGAGGGCCGCAGATGGTAAGGACTTGAAGTTCATCGTCGCTCCCCAAAATCACTTTTCAAGGCGAACCTGAGCTCCTGAAACAACCCAAAGCAGTTCTTCCTGCTTTCCTTGTTCTTGAAACATGCTGACTTCCAGGTCATCTAGTACATGAGCACAGCTATCGATGGCTTTCCAAATTTCTTCATGTTATACGGCCCCAACACTGGCACGGGGCATACGTCAGTGATTCTCGCATCAGAGAACGCGATCAACTTGATATTAAATTTTATCAAGCCCATAATAGAGGGTGATGCGACTACAGTTGAAGTCAAGAAAGAAGCAGAGTTGAAATATACAAAAGATCTACAAAGTGCGCTAAAGAAGACCGTTTGGAATGATCCAGGTTGCAGGAGTTGGTACAAGACATCTGATGGGTGGAACAGTAATACATATCCGTATGTTCTTTCGCTCCTTTAGTGGCTGCTGGCTGACAAGTATACAGATACTCGCAGTTCAATTTCTGGTTAAGGTGCGCATTCCCTACTTGGAGTGATTGGGATATCAAGTATACCCGCAAGGGACTCATGAAGAGGAGAACCGTGGCACTGCTCAAGATCTTCTCGGTTTTTGCCGCTGTCACTGGGTTTTTGCGGTTGGCGCGGTGCGGCATCGATGTGACTGCTCTTGTTAAACATCAGGCAAGACTGGCATTTTTGACTGGTGCTGGCCTCTTGCAAAAAGTTGCAAGCAAGTTTTAGACTTCTAGAATATACTTGCAACCATTTGATTTACTCGCTTTTGGTTTTTGTTGCACTTCTAAAGTGGAGAATGAATACCAAGGCAGTCGTTATCCGAAGAAGGATCTTCACATCAGAATTCTAATTAATTAGAAGGTTTTTCGAAACAGACTAAACAGGATTTCGAGAATTACGGGCCCTCCATGACCGGATAGTCTTCCCCGCTCCTTAGTCCAACCCCATACCCCTCTTCAATCACCCCTTGCTCTGCCATCTCCTCTCCACCAATCTCATGCCGTCTTCTGAGAA
This sequence comes from Cudoniella acicularis, assembly GCA_013054445.1. Taxonomy (NCBI): domain Eukaryota; kingdom Fungi; phylum Ascomycota; class Leotiomycetes; order Helotiales; family Helotiaceae; genus Cudoniella; species Cudoniella acicularis. Next base: position 33,848 of record JAAMPI010000304.1, read on the forward strand.
AAAGGACAACTCCTGCTATGGCGAGAATTGCTATAATAGCACAACCAACTCCAATGCCAGCCTTCGCGCCTGTCGCGAGACCAGTCCTGCTCACTTGTGGAGTGACAGATGTCGTGGTTGAAGCTGGCAACTGTGTCGAGGTGCTAGGTGTACTTATTGAGGCTGCTGAGCTTGTGGTAGGCTCCGAAATGGTGGAGCTTGCTAGAGTTGTCGTGCTTGTTGGGCTCGTGGAGGGCTCCGAAGTTGTGGACACAGCAGTACTCGTAGACACCGCTGCACTCATGGAACTGCTGAAAGTTGTCGTCGCCGCAGCAGAGCCCGAGGTAGAGCTCAGAGCAGCCGCGCACTCAGCTTGAAAAGCGGTAAGAACATCAAATGAACACTTAGTTGGTGTACCTCAAACATCCGGAATTATCTAAACATACCAATATCCTGACTTCCACAAGCAGTTAGAACGCATGATGTAGCAGCATCCTGGATAGCCGCTTCATTTGCGCTTGAGCATTGGCAAACGAGATCATTGGCGCCGCAAGTGGTCGAGGTTTACACCGCGTTCGCCACACAGATCGTTGCACAAGTTGGAATCTGTGCGGATGTGAGGGTAAGTAAAACAGCACTGGTAAAAGCATGGTAGAAATGCATGGTTTTATACCCGGTGTGGTATTGGCTGCTCTTGAAAAGGGTCGCTAATTTTTTGCTTGCTTGCGAATTTATATCGCGATTCGCGACAAAATATCAAGGAGGAATAATAATGGGTGGATGTGCCCCAAGTTTTTATTGCCTTTCTTTCTACCACCAGTACTAACTGCTTTTGGGCTTTCGTGGTCAGTGTAACCAATCTTCTGTGTGACTGGGGTTGCTGCAGGGTCTGTATGTTTGTGGCGCTATTCCCCCAATTAAGAATCGAGCCGTTGGGGTGATGGCCCCCAAATTCTACTCTGATAAGGCCTTGTGGACGAAATGACATCGTGATGAGTATTTTTGAAGTGAAGGAGAGTAAAAAATTCGGGGCTGGGCTCAGATTATGTATACTGTTGCTATTTGGAGAATTCCACTTAGGTACCAAGGCGTTGTAACTTGTGGACTCAATGTGACCCTTTCCTTTCACTTGTTTAACTTACAGGCAAGGGTATTTTTCTACAATATGCACAAGAGGCGGGTGAAAGAAGAGTTTGTCTTTTGTAGGCTCACTTTTTAAACGGTGAGGGAAGCCCACTTAAATCCGACTTTTGTGTGGGGTATATTTCTGCTTCGAGATGAAGTCACACGAGCTCCTCATTGAGATGATCTACTATCTTTGTAATCTTTCAACTGAGTAACACTTTGAAGCAATTTATTCTGCCTCGATTTCGGGTATTACCCTAAACATATAATATCAAGAACCCTATTTCTCTCTCTTTTTCAGGTTACCTGAACTTGAAGCCGCACTCACCTATTTAGGACATGAACAACACTTCAAAATATCGAGAGCTTTGTGATAGCCATGACATCCTACACTTGTTAAAATTATTATTTCAATCTTGAGGATGATATGGAACTTGGTTCTTTGGCCAAAGGATTTCGTGGTAATTTAATTATTTCAAGTGATCGCGCAAAAATGTCAGACTGGGGTGTAAACCGGATTGCCGGCCGAGCCTTGAAAAAACCTTGGGCGTTGAATTATTTTCCTCCGTTATGTTGCAGCTTACGAAGTACCCCATCGCCGAAAGTTGAGCTTCAGAAACTCTCGCTGCTGCGAAGTTTGTGAAGTTAGGACTTGACATTCGTGAGGTTTGAGCCAAAGAAGCGAATCAACATTTGCAAGTAAGAGGATGAGGTTTTTAAGTAAAGAGAGGAACGTGATGGAGGAACTTCGACGGTCTGCGTAAACTGTATTTTCTTGACCCTGGAGAGTGTTGCTATAAATTTCAAGTCACAGCTCTCATACCTTGACAGAACGCGTCTGACATTGAAGTGTTGCCCTGGGAGCGCCTCCCTTGTTAGAGCATCAACGAAGATGAATAAAAACGCGCAGATACATAAGACTTAAAGAAGGAGACGACTGCTTTGTCATCATGTATAAATAAACTCCAGGAGCTGAATCAATTCGCTCCTGCGTCAAGCTCGGAATGACGGAGAGTACGATGTTGGTCTGTCGAGCCTGCCGGATATGGGCTCGCTTAATGAGGGCTTTCATCGGGAAAGCTTCTCAAGCCTTCGGCATACCAAAGATAAGCCCTTGCCCTAACTGAGATCGTTTCAAGATAGCTGTAATCATGAACTTCCCGCCTCAACTCCAAGTCAGTTTTGAAATTTTTCTTCTTCACGACAGAATCAACGACAACCCCCACGCGCAAACCTCGAGAGCAACTCTGCGATCGTAATATTCACATCACCATCATCATCAACATCACCGAACAGTTATCATCGCCATGGCTGGCAAGGGCTACAAGTCCCAGAAGGACATTATCTTGGAAAAGTTGAAGGAAACTGGATCGGCGAGGCACTCTGGAGCCACGTATGAAGATGGAGTACGAAAGTACGATCTATTTAGATCGGAAGTATTGGGTAATTGGAGAAGAGCTCCTGTCTGGTATACTGACTATCGGACAGATATCATTTTTTGGAGAAAGTATTGGGACGATGCCACGTTCCCAATACCAAGGGATCAATGTCCTACGGAGCTAGACGCCATAGACGCCATCGAGGAGGCTGTGTTGAAGAGGCATACGCAGAAAACTAGGAGGTTGCTGTAGCAGTTGGAGAACAACAATCGGACGATGCAATTGGAGCTTGAGAGGTTGAGGAACAGGAGGAAGCGACTGGAGCAGAGTGCCTAGAAGTAATGAAGGGCTTGGGGAGTTTTGGGGCCCATGTGCCATCTTCCTTTCTGTTTTACTGCTTCTACGCCATGTCGTAGCCAGCGCCCATGTGTGATATTTTTTCATTTATTCAAGGCCCATGCGCCATCCTCCTTTGCGTTTCTCTACTCCTCACGCCTATGTCGTAGCCAACACCCATGTGCAATATTTTCCCTTTATTTAACGCCCATGTGCCCTCCTGTTTTCCGTTTCCCTGCTCCTGCGCCATGTTGTGGCCAACGCCCATGCGCGGTCTTTTTCCATTTGTTCAAGGCCCATGTGCCCTTCCCCTTTATATTTCCCTCCTCCTGCGCCATGTCGCAACCAAAGCCCATGTGCTTTTACCTTCATGTTTCCATGTTTCCACGCCATGCCATACTCAGGGAAGGTCAAATTGGGGCAATGGGATACTTAGAGTAGGAAAATGCAATGAATACCTCTCCCCAATATAGCTGCGCCTAATGTGGCACGTGAATTTATCTTAGAAGAGAGAGGTCCCCTAATCATAGGTCTTCACCTGCCCCTGATAACCAGAAGCTGAAGCACTCAGTTCTGGTCCACGCGCAAAAGAAAGAACAAATTAAATATCCATATAGATATAGATAGCCCTGGGATATTAGAATGATGCATGAGCCACTGAAACTCCGAGTTTCAAAGATACCGTGATGACCTAAAATCGCCACGTTGCTGCATTTTCCTTCTCCATCTAACGAGTAAATCTCCAATTGGTCTGTTTTAGTGAGCTCTTGGAACTCTTGGTGGAAAAATTAAAAAGTCAATGGGAATCAAGAGATTTATGAAGTTGATTAGGATCAAGAAACCTGCAGGACACTTTTCTCCAAAATGAGGCCATGCAAGTAAAACGAGTACTCTGTTCACGCTTGCTACCTAGGTATGCTGTGGCTTTAAGAGGAAGTCCTGAGCTGCTTGCTTCCAAAGCTTTGCAAAGATGTGGTAACGCTTCTAGGAAGATACGATACGCGACTCTTTTGTAAGACGGCATCAGGTGCAATTCAGGTGCCATTGACAATGTAAATTAGCCCTAGCCCTAAGCGAACGAGAATCATCAACTGTATAATATCATGTGGAGCACAATGTTTAAGCGAGAGAGTTCATCTTTCCACTCTCAGCTTCAAATTTTCTTCCTTCCTTCGCGACAGCATCAACAGCGACGACCACCACCACACGATACCAACGCACCCACCTCGCACACAAATCTATCGACTTCGACTTGATACCAGGCCACTGAGCCACACGTCAACATGCAGCTGGTTTACCAGCCCAAGTCAACAGCAGTCGCCATGGCGAAATCGCCACCGTCAACTGTCTTTCGAGAGATCAGTATTTGGATCTTCAGGCCTGGTATCAACAGGACCCTGCCAGTACACGCCCTGTTGATGATCAGTATAGCGATTCAGTAAGTGACCTTCAGTGGAATGCTGACTTGAATGACAACCAGGACTCTGGCTATTTTGACCCCGCGTACTACCTGGTTCTTCGTAGAGGGATAAGCAACAGAGGGGATGCTCCGTCGTCACCACCACCCAAGTCGCCTTTGCCCGCCAGGTCCGGCAAGGGTTATGTCGGACAGTTTCCTGTCATAATGTCAAAGTTCCATCAGTCTAGATCGAGTCGCTTTCCCCGAGCAACCGAAGCCGACATAACGAAAGCATGGAACCGTCGCCTAATTATCATTTCGGAGAGGTTTCCAAGAACTCCCGATTTCTGGATACTTCACCGTACAGACCTCGCAACCTGGAAAACCCTCTGGGACATAAATGTCGATCATTTTCCTGTCCCTGCGGACCAGGTCCCCACTGAAGAGGAGGCACGCACATACCGGTCACCGAGAAAAGCCTCCGAGTCAGTAAGTTCTTTCTTACCATTCCTACTTTATTTGTAATAATTTACTAATAGCATGTAGCAGCTAACCTGGTGGACGTTGCAGAAGGTGCTGGAGGAAGAACACCTGGCGCTCAAGCGGACCCAGTTGGAGAACGAGAGGCTGTGGAAGGGATTGACAGATTTGGAGTTGAAGATGAAGAAATGAGCTTTTCCCACGTGGATTTTCCTTCCCTTTTGCTGTGGCCCATGAGGCTGTCCCCTTCCAGTTGCGTTGCTCTGGTCCATGCGGCCGTCTCCCACCTTTTTTTGTCTGGTCCATGCGGTCATTCTCCCATTTATGTTTTTCTGGTCCATGCGGCCGTCTCCCACCTTTTTTTGTCTGGTCCATGCGGCCATCTTCCTTTGCTAACTGCCCATGTGGCCATGATTTATTATTCTTGCAAGACCCAGGTGGCATTGTCTTTGCTTTTCTTCAAGGCCATGCGCTATTCTTTCATCTAAGGGCCGTAGTTTTTGATACGGCTGTTCCTGTAGGTCATTGGAGACCATGTAATTAAAATAGATGCGGTGCAATAATACTACCCTCTAATGATGCTGTGTATGGTAAATCACATGAATGCTCAAGATCAAAAACCGGGAGGTTCCCATCCCGAAGGGCAGAGAGTCTCTTCCTCTGTCTTCGACTCCCTCAAAGTTGCATTTAATATGAGTGATCTTCCTCCCCACACAGCAGTAACCGTGAAGTACAAATCCCAAAGGGCATTTAAAGTCAACTAGCAATTAGATTAAAGACTCTACTCTTTGCTCTTCAAGCCATTCGTCAAACAGTGTGACAGCAAGCTTGGTGAATGAGATAAGTTCTTGGATATAGGAAGTCTAAGCCAATGGCGCCTCTTGATAATAGTGATGGCATGGGGCTAAGGAAAAGAGAATTTGAGCGGCAGATGAGGTGGAGAGAGACGAGAAATCTAAGGCTGCGAGTTGGCACGTTGGAGGATTGTCCGAGTATGTAATCTATATTATCTTTAGCTGAGGAGAAATGACCAAACAAAGCATACAGAAGCGCCAGCAGATTGAAGAGCCCGGTATACTCAAAATTGCCTACCTGGATAGTTGGCTGGTGTTCACTAAGTGAAGAAGGTCTACCTGTAGACCACTTGCCTGCCCGGTATTCAGTGACTTCCCACCTCCCAAGGAAAGCACTGCCTCGGCGGCTACCTACATAGGAAAACATCGGGTACTGCGGGTATCGGCAGCATAAATCAGGGCCTAACCCTAAACGAAAGGTCTTTCATATGCCTCACAAGACTTGAGAAATTACGTGGAGCACAATAGGCAAGCGAGCACGGGTGTTTGTTGATCTTTCAACCCTCGTGATGTCCCGTATAGCGATTCAGTAAGTTGCCTTGGAGAAAATGCTAACCTCAATGACAACCAGGACCCCGCGTACCTTGACCCGGCTTATTACCTGGCCCTACCTCGCGGACCCTACACGCAGTCTTTGGAAAATGAACGAAATTCCTAATATGGCTTTAGATGGCAAGATAACCAAGATGCACAAGATCCTTTCTGGGCAGTGAACAACCTGCCAGTTACACCAGCAGTGACGCCTTCTGGATTTAGATCAGCGACTGAAGCTGCGAATAGGACAGCTAGAATAGCTCGAGACATGCTGGAGCAGTTCTCGCAAATGCAAGAGGCTAGTGTATCGGAAGAGCGCCGAATGTGAATGCACCTGGAGGAGAAGAGATTGCAAATGGAATTGGAGGGCAAGAGGATGCAGGCGGTGTTAGAGCAGACGAGATTAGATTTGGAACAGAAGAGATTGGACTTGAGGTTTGATTTGGAGCAGAAGAGATTGGAATTGAGGATCGATTGGGACCAGGAGATGGAGCAGCAGAGGATGGAAATGCAGAACCGCTTGAGGACGGTTGGAGCAAGCGTTGCTATTGAGCATCATGGAGGATTTGGGCTGCCATCAGATTCTGAATCGGAAGTGGAAGACGACCAGGCAGTGGCAAGTTCGCCCCCCTCTCCTCCCTCCCCCCGGTCTCATGAGTCGCTTTCAGATGTGGAATGGCCAGAAATGGACGCGTGGTCAACCGGGGTATCTATTGCGTCAACCCCTCGGTCTCCTGATCCGGAGCAGCAGCAAGGCCATGACTAAGGTGGTAGTTTTGGTGGCGCTGGAAGTTGAAACCGATCCCATGCGGTCACCCTCCCCGAAACCCCATGAAGTCCCTCCATCCCCTAGATCCTATGAGATCGTTTCCTTCAAGGCACCCTATGCGGTCCCTTCCCCCTTACATTCTATGAGATGATTTCCTTCACAATACCCTATGAGGTCAATTAAACAACGAGAATGTATGTAGATAGCATAGCTAGAGAGAATCAATTTTCAAACACAGCAATATTCTTCCAATCTAACACTGTGATGTCGTGAGAATAATGATTGTCAAAGCCCAAAAGCTTGTAAATCATTGTCTTGATCGGAACCCTTGGCCTCAAATGAATTAGCAACATGCATTGTAGACAATCCCGAGCCTTTAACACATGCCTAACTTTTGTCTCTCCGACTGTCTAGCGCTCAGCATCGCAAAATGATTGATCAAGGTTGTGAAGCTGGGTGCTTCACTGACGAGGGAGTAAGAACACCCGTACCTGAACGCTTTTCGAATAGAGTCATGAACCAAGATTTTGACTCAGCGCATGAAAAAAAAAAAAAGAGGAAAATTGTAGAAGTGATGAATGTAAGGTAAGTCAAAGCTAAAAGGAATGCGAGTTTGAGAGAAGCTGTGGCAGGGGAAACAAGCTATTACCATCTCCGTTCAGCGGTGTTGATCGAGGCGTGAGTTTTCCTAGAAACAAAAGCTTGCCGGAATGATGCCTTCTTTCAAGAACTGCTTGAATCCCAATCTAGAAAACTTGGTTATGAGAGAGAAAGTAAAATCGTATTCGATTTTCGTTTGTTTGGAGAATTGCGCAGTCGCTTTTCAGGGGGATCGGATCAACAGGGGGAAGTCTAGAATAGGTAATTGCAGAAGCGAGGTGGTTTTGCGGATAGGGGTAGGACAAATCCGATATCTTCCGAGGTTCTATCTATCCCCTCGACCGGGTCGCAAATTCGTACGAAAAACACTTGAAAAGTACTGCTGCTTGGAGAGTTGATAGAAAAGTAAAGACCAGATTGGTTGAATTCTTTTTCATTCGAATTCGAATGCTTTCTCAGATTACCGGAAGTAAAGATTCAGAGTGATTTTTTTTTCCAACGGGATATCGCCATACTGCGCCGCGCTCAACGGTCAAGAGGGATAGACCGGAACTTCGAACTCGTCCCGAAGTTTTCTCGTCTTTCGTTCTAAAATAGATGGTGGTATGGACAGCAAGGTTTGGGCGAAATTTTCCGATTACAGATCTGTCTCGTTCTGCACCTAGCGTTTGAATCTGTCATAAAGGAGAAGAGAAGTGCGCGAAAAAGAATACCACTTGAATTTTGTTTTTGGGGGGCTTCGTGTGGAAAATTTCCCGTGTGAATGTCATCCCTTACCGTGATTAATGTAAGAAGTCAAAGTGCAAATTTCGGCTCAGCGAGCATATCTCCTTGAAAAATCCTGAACCGATTTCCAGGACACGGGGAGCTGCCGACCCGAACTTCCGAGAAGGGGATTTGCAGAAAAAGCAAGAGCCAAATGGAACCATGGTGTGCCAAAAGTCAAAAACCGTACAGGTGCGTTGATTGGCTCGCAAAAAATAAGACATCGACCATTTCCCCTGACTCACCATCTGAACACCATGAACTGGAATAGGCAGAGTCCAATAATGTCCGAGCCGTGTGACCACGAGTTCAGCCTGGTTTTTCGTCCTTGCCATGTTCTGCCTCATCGTGTGACAATGGGCGGGAATCGCGGCTTAGGCAGAAACGTGGGACGGGGCGTTGAGTCATGACTCAGGGTAAGACAAAATGTGGTGGTCGAAACTCGAGTGTAATGTGCAACCCTTAAATTCTTTGTGAAGCGTTGTGTATAATAAGAGTCGAAACTAGTGTCAGGTTCAAACACTGGTATATCACGTGAGAGAAATGAACTTCTGCCTGAGGACTGAAGACTCTGGCACGTACCAACAGCTCGCTGAAATCCCACCTAAGCGGCTGACCGATAGCACAATCTGGCTCCTTCTTGCTGCCAAGGCGAGTACTTGAGGTCTTATAGAGAGTTTACTAGGAAATCTGCTGATTCTGTATACGTAGGGATGACTTTTACCGAAGTTAGAGAGAGTCAAGGTTTTTTGATAGTGTAGCATGTGGTAGTAGATCTGAAACAGTACGTGATATAAGAAATGGGATACCTGTTTAAAGTGCTTTATGAGTGCCCGGCGTCGCGCTACGCGCTCCACACCTGGCTGTCTAGTTCTTAATTGTGTTTTATAGAAAAGTTATGTACTAAATCACTCCTGAGTTGTATTGTGGCGGTAGCTAAAGCATTATCAAGTTTCGGCCTAATCAAAATTTAAGCGATACCCGAGACCCTTGTACTTCCGTATTACAACGTACAGGGATAAATACATGGTAATCGCCACCTAATGCTGCTTTTACAGAATATTACTTTTCTATTACTAAAAATTGAAAGCTCATAGGGCGAAACCGTAGCTCTCATTTAAAGCAGCCGCAAGTCACCTGTTTCTGTGCAATTTAATTGGTCAGTTACGCCGGGAATACGTCTTAGTTGGTCGATAAAATGACCTCATTCCCATGTATTACCACCTGTAGGCTGTATGTCGCAGATCGCCTGTGCTCGGACTGCTTACGGAACTTTAAATTGACTACTGTTTGAATTACGTTAAGTATATGAGGAGCGTCTTGATTACGTGGTTAGGAGAGAAATAAAGCTTCTAGAATATTCTAGCCCGAATAATCTACTTGTGCTTTGAAATCATTTAGTAGTAATTTAGCACCAGACGTATAGTATATAAATACCACCTCCCCCAAGCCCCTCTCTATCAAAGTTATAAAAATATATATAATACAATTTAAAGGCTGCTTTACGAAAACAGCTTTTGAAGCCCATAAAAGTCTTCGGGATCAGATGCCCCATGTGTTACCAAGAGCCGTTCTACCCCTTCATGTCCACTAAGTGCCGCTAGTTGTAAGGCAGTCCAGCTACTTTTGTTCTCTATACTAATATCTGCGTTATCATCTAGTAGCAGCTGGACGACGTTAGCATGCCCGCTCCAAGAGGCCCAGTGTAGTGGCGTCCCTCTATCGCTACCCTTCGAGTTGATATCGGCCCCATGCTCAAGCAGTAGCTTGATGACCTCGACGTGCCCGCTCGCTAAGGCCCGGTGTAGTAGCATCCATCCGTCCTTATCCGCCGCTGCTATATTAGCT
>JAAMPI010000305.1:0-43914 GCA_013054445.1 Cudoniella acicularis
ATTGTGTTCGCACCTCCTCGAAACAGTCGATCAACCTCGTCTCGATAGACTTCTTTTAGAGGTGCAAAGACCCCAACATCGCAGGGCTGAAGCTTGTGGGAGGTATAAGAGGGGAGGCGACAAAGGGTGATGTTATTTTCAAAACAAAACTAAACCTTTACTTTATCTTAGACTATACGTCGTATCTTCGATCGAGCCATACCCTTAACTAAAAGTTAGTATCTATAAGAAATTTTAGTTGATTGATTGCTTTATTCATGCTTTCATGTTACTAGCTACTGAGTTACTAACATTAGCGAAGTGCAACGCCCTAACCGTTGGCACTAGTCTTTGCCCCCTGTCTCTACCCCCTGTCTCTGCCCCCTGTCTCTGCCCCCGGTTTCTGCCTCTAGTCTCTACGCCTTAGTCGTCGTCCTTAGCTATAATTACTGATTTCTCTACTATCGGCTACGCTATCTCTCCTTAAATACTGTTAGATGTTCGATGTCTTGTCTAATAAAACCCCCTGACGAAAAGATACCATCGTTCAAGAATCCTATCGTCTGGGCTAAGATATGGCTTTATGATCCGAGCAAGCATCGAGATAATCTTATTAGTAACCTTCTTGCCCAGACGTCAGTTGATAACCGTCAGATAGCTACGATTTATTCTTCGCAAACTCCTCTTCATTTATTTAAGTTCGTATAAGTCAATCAGGTATACCGTCAAATATCCAAGGGTTTCACTCGTGGTAGAATCCAACGAAAAATTTCGGTTGGCTACGGAGCGTGTTCGGGTAGAGGGGGTGTGTATACCAATCTTGAATCTACAGCTCAGTAACTTAACACTAATAGGTTAGGGTTATAATTAGGTATAGTAACAGCTCGAATCATCCTAAACACAAACCTATTGTTCGATCCCTTAATAGAAGAGCTACGCGATACTATTTTTAAAGGCGGACACGCTCTACTTCTTCGATTTGCCGAAATTCTAGAAATAAGTGATAGAGAGGAGATGACTACGAGGCTACTGCTAAGAAGAATTAGCTAGCAGATTTTAGTAAACTTAAAGGGTTTAAAGAGGAGAGGACAAATCGTATAATACCTGGCAAGGAATTGAATTGATTTGGATTTCTTTAGTATAGCAAAATCGGGATTATTCTTTCCCTAGAGATCTCGACTATTATAGATTACGAATTAAGTCTCCTGTTTACATGTGACTGGGATCAGTAATGGCTCTCTATACAACAAGCATTAGTCTTGTCCTAGCCGGCCCGGACTGAATTGCGAGGCCTTATTTCTAACGTGGCTTAGCAATAACGAACTAGCGCGGCCGAGGAGTCAAAAATAACTCTAAGAATCTCTTTCGGCCCTTAAGTAAACGGGCACTCATTAGAAAAACCCTAGATCCTAGTGGCATACTATTATTCCTAAAATACATATAAGACCACTTTAGGCTCCCGTTTTCATATCATTATCACCATCACTATCGATCTCTCGTTAATATTTCTATAACACCAGCCCTACCTCATCCGTCTGTTCTTCTAATCACTCCCAAAATAATAAACACCCACCAAAATACAGCTCTCTCTCACCTCTACCACCCTCCTCTTCTTCCTCACTCACTCCTTGGCCTCCCCGTCCGTTCTCCTACGCGTCAGGCAAGCAACTTTCGATCTTCTAAATAGTCTTTATACTTTTAATCTCGACTCCGCAAACGATCATACTATTGACGCACAATATGACACCGGTTTTACGATCGTTGATTCTAAGGTTCCGTTAGAGGGGTGCCTTACAAATATAAATGGAGAATTATCCGTAAGTGCCTTAAACCATTAGTATAGTCCTCTTAACAAAATATAGATGCTAATGTTATATAGTTTCTTAACCAGTAAGCACTTTAGAGGTTAAGGTTAAGAGGGAAAATCGAATACTAATGTGCTATAGTGGCGGTTTTTCTACTACTTATAATAGATGTACACTCGATAGCGTTACGCTAGACTTTAGCTATACCTATAATGATAATACTAGGAACAGTGTTGTTTCTATAATCAATCTCAGTGAGTATTGAATTTTCCCTCGGGCCCTTTTCTAAAATTGATACTAATCCTCTAATCAACTCCGTAAGAGGATGCTAATAATTCATAGATACTGTTAGTCCTAATGATAATAGTATTTTCCTTAAAGATAATAGACATATTGCTTGTCGGAGCCCTCTCTCCTAAGATCTAAGAACACATCGTAGGTATATAACATTTGATATTCTATATTAAGTAAGAGTTGTAGGTGAATGTGCGATATACTTTGATCTAGAGGTTGAATATAAGAATACAAAATTTTATAAACTTAATATTAGTTCTAAATTAAAAAGATCTTTAAGACTTGACATAAGATAGCAGGCGAAGAACGTAGTTATAGTACTTTATACTAAACCTTTTGAAGTGATTAATAGAATAATACGCCGTCAGTTTCGGCTCCTTATCTACGCCAGCGAACGAGGCTAACGTCCCTCCCTACGTAGCGAGACTCCCTATATGCCGAGACAGACCAATCAAATTAGATGAATTTCGAGATTGATAGATCGCTATATTAAGAGAAATAGTATAACCAATATATCACTAAGTCTAAATATACGAATTTTTTATTATTATTAGTTTAAAAGAGATATTACGGAGAAAATGTCAGAATCTTGCGATTTCATTAGTCTGTCTCGGCACACAGGGTGTCTCGCTACGTAGGGAGGGACGTTAGCTTCACGATATATAGAAGCTTAAAATTGACACTATCAATGTCTTAACGAAGGTCATTTGATTGGTTAAATAACACTATAGTAACTGAACTAGATAAAAATGTTAGACTAATAGTAAGATATAGCTTAAGTGTTCGTCGAGAATAAAAGCCCCCTCTACTACCCAACCTAGGAAAATTTTTGGCCAATCAGTCCCTCACTTCCGTTTATGACCACATATAGACCATACATATAAACCTATACCTACTAGGACAATTGTCCTTATTCCTTATTTACAATCCCGCTGCCTTTATAAGACATCTTTACCAATAAAGCTCCAGATCCTCTTTTAGACCTGTCGCGGGATCTCTTATCTCGAAACTGCTTTACTAATTCTCCTAGATCAAAGTCGTAGGGATCAAATTGTACGGCAATCTTAGGCAGGCCTTCGAAGCTACTTTAGGTAGATACGTCAATATAGCTCGGAGGGTTGTCGTCGGAAGAACGGTCCTCGGTTGCTATACTCAATTTCTTCCCTCAAGACCCCCCCTAATTTAGCCTTCGAAACATCTAACCGGCGCCATAATACCGTTTCGTTCTCGCTTTCCCGTCAGATCTCCTCGGTCCCACCAACATTACTCCAAATCTAACAAACATCTTACGTACTATAATAGGTAAAAGGGTGTTGTTTGGTGACCTTTATGCCCGACCGTAATACGGAGATAGTAGAAGCGTTTAAGCAGCGAATAATTAGAATCATTTGAGAGATATCTTATAGCTTAGACAAGCCTTGATCGGCAAATAGAGTGCTATTTGGGTACCTAGACGAAAGAGTTTTATAGAAAGTTGGCGCGGGCACGTTAGAACCCCAATTGGCTACTATATTCTAAAGGATCCACATGTAGGCCTGTCTCCTCAGTCAGAAGAGCTATAGCTTATAGAGCGGCTTAAAGGTGTCGCCGCACGCAGTCTCTACCCCCTGTCTTTGCCCCCTGTCTTTACCTCTGTCTTGCCCCCGGAGCTTAAATCGACCTCCTATCTATTATTAGCCGACCACTAAATTATAACTCCCTAAAGGGATCAGAAATAGAAACTCTCTTTTCAAGGCTATCCTAAAGGTATTAATATAGTAGAGAGGGATATGCTTAACAGTCACTTTTAACATTAATAACTTCTTTACTTTAGTTTCTCCTTAAACAATTCACGTAGATATCTACTAGCAGCTACTATAGGAGCTCTTCTTTACGCTTCTTCTGTTCTTATAAGAAGCCTTGTCGCTGCGGCACTACTTTATAACAATATCACAGATATAGCAGGAGGTAGCTTACTATATATTGACAAGCTATTATCTATATCAACAAGCGTAGTCAAAGATTTCTAGCTTGTCCTGTTTCTTAAAAATTTAGAAGCATCGTTCTTCTAGACTGGTTTAACTAATATTATAGGGTAGAATATAAGTAGGTACCTATACGATACCATCGAGGTTGTTAGTAAGGTTACTACTATAAGTGGTCTTGCCCTAAATCTATAAGTGCTAATCTAACGCCCTTATAGCAAGAAGAGGTTCACGTTATAACCATTATCGATCTTCTCGAACACTATAACGTAGAACCAATCCCTCTATACAATTATTCCTTCCTAGTTAACTCTACTTAAGGGTTTTTTGAGCTGGCCGACATAATCACTTCTGTCGGCATTGGCGTAACTATTGGCCTCGCTAAGCGCCTTACGGTCACCGATCTATTACTCATACAATCGGTATCGTCGATCCTTACGGTTAAGTCCCGTTATAATGCTTTCTTCAGACATATTAAAGGGAAATCACCTAATCCGGCGCCTTTTGACACTGGCATCAGTGACATATAGGCGTACAACCTGGCCCTCTCGTTTATCGTCCCTAGATCCTGCCCCGTTGAGGTTCTATTACCTACTCTCCCTACCTTAAATGTTTCCGAGTCAACATATCTAAGACTAGCGAATTCTATCGAGCCACCCCTTCGAGAGTTTGAGTGGGATCCTGCGCAGATGACCTTTGTCGTAGAAGCTGGCAAGCAATTACTAGTTGGCTGGGTCAACCAGCTTAATAAACCGGTGTATACACCGCTAAATATTACGGTAAAGGGGAAAGGGACGACAGCCGTACCTCCAGGAATGAATAGAGTAGTATTTGCTATGGTGACGACACAACAGCCGGATAATACTGATGACCTTGCTCTTGCGACCCTCGCGGGACCTGTACTCTTGACCTTGTCTTGAGTGAATATTATAGAGGATATTCACAGGTTGGTTCGCTTCTCGTTAGGAGCAATTGGATTTGTTTGATAGATTCTAAGTTAGTACTTTGATTTTGTTTAAATCGGAAACGTAAAGACACTGTTTAGATCTCGGTAGTTTAGCACACTAATTTTAAATTTGAACCTATTAATCAATATGAACTGTGTGAGAAACTGGTCCGCTAATCGGTAAAAAAAAGCCAATGACTCATGTGATTCATCTGTGACTTAGCTCTGTGCCAACGCTAAGTACTCAGCAGATCGTGATATTCATCACTTGACATGTTCCGCGCCAACTAGCGCATACGACCCTACCCCTTCCAGCACGGTGATACATCTCGGAACCCTTTACACTTGGCTGAAGCGCGATGATGTCAATGCATTGCTCATCCTTATACCCATAGCCCTGAACAGGACCTCCGTAAGGTTCCTGCTTCATCTTTCCACAATGCCTCTAAAGCGTTATACCAGCACAAAAGATTGGCAAAGAAGGATCATAGGCGCTTTCTACGTCTGGCGCAAACTATCCTACGATAACTCCATATTCGTCTAGCATAATCTCTGTGTGAGCAGGTAAAGAGAGCTGACGTTTCGGTATATTGACGTTCCCATTCTTGTCTATTCGTGGCATTGGCACACTCTCCTAGTGCACAGCCGACCTAAGGAGCCAGATTAGGAAGGTGTTTGACTCAAGATCTAGCTTATCTTGCCCTTCGATACTAATATCTTTTAGCTGCTGGCCGCGAAATAGCTTTCCCAGGGGGGCAGTAAATGAGACCGTCCCGGAAATACATCTTCCTGAATGAATATGAGGTTCTGAAGCCGGACAAAGGTTTCGGGTTTCGAAGTTGATGCTTGATATGAGAGTCTCAGACTTTCCCTCCCAAGGATCATTGCTATTAAAAGTAATCACCCCTTCATAAGCTGCCCAGCTCCAGGACGGTGCATGGAAATCCAGATGTCGCATTAAGGACGCAGTTTTTGCCAGCCAAAGTAAATTCAAGCCAGCGTTGTCGGCGAAGATGCCAGTATAGCACTTTTGGTTCAACCGGTTCTCGACCTGGCTATAGAGACCAACTATTGCGACTAACTTGTCGTGACGGTAGGTCAACATACATTGACTGTACTTATAGACCAGATCCCACCAGAAGCCCATAACCTGGCAAGCGGATCCTTCACGCCTCAACCCACTCCTCCATGATCCACCATGCGACCCGGCGCCCTCTTCATCTTCTGACCATTCCAAACAATCCCAGTAAAGCTTTTCTTTTGTGTAGTAGATCATGCGTCTACTGAGTATTCGCTCCTGCAGTACCCACCCTCGTCTATACCACTTCGACCGCTGGATATTGTATAAAAGTGACGGGAGTCGTGGCCGCAGTATAACGTCGCTCTAGTTGATTTCATTGTGGACGACGCCTTTCCCTAAAGGCGATTTGAGCCATTTGTACTTCCAAACACATTGCTTACTGTTTAAACTTTTATTATTTCGATAGAGGTGCTCTATCGGCGCTTTGGTATATGCGCAGGACATGCGAACAGTAAGTGGATCTTCAGTACGTGGTAGGAATAAGCCAATATCTTCGTTCGAATCAGAGTCTAAAGCATCGACTGTAGAAATAGTGTAGCAGGATCTTTCGAATATTTGTCCTATCTGCTGGGACTCTCGCCTCCAATCATCTTCATCGTCTTAGATGATACAAATCGAGTCGATCCACAAATATTGGAAACCCAGTTGTCGTGTCACTTCCATCGCATCTCGGAAGCTTTGAGGCATCAAATCTAGTGGCAACATCCCCTTATATTCTTTCAATGTTTCTTTCGTCGTTCGGTACTCTAGGCTGTCACCCCATCGATGACTGAGCGTAAAATATCGGCCTCTGAGACTCCTAGTCTCAACGAGCCGCGGCAGAGCAGCGCATTCCAAGGATCCGACATCTATAAGCCTTGAAGGCAAAGCCTCGCCATCCCCGTTGTCATCGAAGGCTTCACCAGATAGATCGACCACACTGATCATGGTTAGATATGCAGTCATTAAGCCACTGGTGAAGCATACCAAAATTTCTCGAGGATGTCGCAGTCTCAACTTCCCTTAGCAGCACTCTTTCGGAAAGGAGATAGCCTGAATCTTGAATTTTGTGTCATTCAGAGCCTTCCCTATAGGGATACCAAGAGGATTCGACTCACCTTTAGGCGCGCTTATTTGAATAGTAGCACTATCACTAAAGGTGCCCTTTTACACTTGCCCATCATACTTGCAAAGAATGTTGTCCGGCTCCCACTGGAAATGCTCAGGTGGAGGTTCCATGCTCTCGACTAATACTCCACGAGCAAAATGGCGACGAACTACAGACAACTCTGCCAGCTGCAAAGTTACTGAGTCATAATCCTTATCAACGTCGTAGCGGGACTTGTGTGTTTGAAGCTTGCTATACATACAGACCATTAGCCGACAGAGCTTGCAAGTTTTACCTGATTACAGCGTCTGCGCATAGGTCAGTGGATGCTCAAAGCCTGCCAGTAGCATCTCGAATGTAGTCTGTTTACAGGCAGAGCAGAGAGGAGACTGGCTGTTCTGTGCCATTTCTGTTATGAATTCGTATGGTAATGCTCGCGGACGAGGACGTAGAGGACGTAGAGAACAAGAAGTGTCAGCCCGTGAAATGGTGAGGATCAAGGTCAAGCGATGTAGAAGGCAGCCTTAGGCAGTCGCACCCAGAGCAAAGGCGTGTCTACGCTTGGAGCTGATTCCCAAGTCGAGTGGCTTATTATTCTTGCCCGAAATAGGTGAAAAC
The DNA here is from genome assembly GCA_013054445.1 of Cudoniella acicularis. Classification (NCBI taxonomy): domain Eukaryota; kingdom Fungi; phylum Ascomycota; class Leotiomycetes; order Helotiales; family Helotiaceae; genus Cudoniella; species Cudoniella acicularis. The sequence goes on from JAAMPI010000305.1 coordinate 7,775, forward strand.
CGTAAATTTGACGCCTCGCGATATCTGCAAGACATCTTGGGATTGATTGATTGATTCAATCATTCATTCATACTCGCTCGGTTCAAGCCGCCCGCCGTAGGACGGCTGATTCGGCCGACTTCGGGCGCAGTTGCCGCAGTGCGCTTACCGTATTCGTAGACGCACTATACTTTAATCTACTGTTAAGTGACCAGCAACCTCCACTACGGCCCCTATCTACGACAACATACCTATGCGTCGAGAAATCCGGTTACAATACAACATAAGATCATGCCAAGAAATCTGCCTCTCCAACTTCCCAAAGAAACTCCTTTTTTCGGTCGTTGAAGCGGTATTCTTTAATAAGGCTGTGAGCTTGAGTTATCTACTCCAGCCAGCAATAAGCATGACAGAACAAAACTTGGTTTCTCCCACATAAGCTAGGACTAGATAGATAGGAGAATAGTGGGAGAAAGGAGCGCAAAAGGAGGCGCAAATGGAAGCACATGGGAGTAGAGGGGTTGCAAATAGGATTGGAGTAGTTGAACTTTAGAGAGGAGTGGATGCACATGGGAGAGGATGTCTAAGCTGACTGCAAGAAATTTCGCCAGCTGGCCATGGCTGCCCTTGCTATCTATAATTCCTAAGACGGCAACTGCGGATAAATTTAGATTTCTCAACTAACGAGTTTCCCCGCTTAGTTGACAAGGTCGTACGGGAGACTATACATGGTTGTTGATTTATAGAGGTGAACAAATACGCATGGGAGGTGTCTCGAGTCAGCAAGAAGGCCAAGCGCAAGCAGAGGTACACATCATGGGCCACATTTGATAATATGAACGTCGAGAAATCATCTCTAGCCTTGTTAGGGACCAATTATGCCCACCTCCCGTCACGCGAACACAACTTTTTAATCTTTTACTAGAGCCATATCTGGCTCCTTACTATTTATACTTATAGTTAACCATCTTCCGCCTTCCTTTCATCTAGCTACCATAGCTTTTGGACTTCACTTTACTAAACGATACATACTTCTCTGCTCTCTTTATCGCCTGAACTCGTCTGTGAAGTTATAAAAGATCTACCTATCGAAGACGCTCGTAACTTTTTATCAAGTTGCCGCCATATCTACTATAATAGCAAGTATGCTTTTAATAAAATATGTTTTCGTGTCCTACTAGTTAGGTTAGAATCGACGAGTTTAGCAAACGCTAATCGAATTATAAACGAAAGCCAATATTGTTTTCTTCGAGAGGTTCTTATTCGATTAGATTAGGTTAACGATCCTTTATATTGCGATATAACTCAAGAAAACGTTCGACATAATCTAGCCAGATTACTAGAAAACGGCCTCTAAGCTTCTACCAAGTACGAGACTATTATAATAAAGTCTAATCCGGGATATAACTACTATAAGATAAAAGCTATAGCGTGGGCCATAAATCGGGCTCTAGCAAGTCAAGAAGCGAATCATTTCAACGTCTAGATATAACGAATGACGCTATACGATTTTCGTGCCCTCCTTAATCTTAGAAAGGGATTCCTCTATCGAGTATATTCCCTCGAAATTATAGTTCGCAAGTAAGATCCGGTCGATATATTAAATAAGGCGCTAACGCTTATGACAAGCCTTATAGAGCTTTCTTTTATCACCGACGCCACTACCGACAATAACAACGATATTCTTAGTTTAGACGCTATCTCGGAACCCCTAAGAAAAGTTAATTCCGAAAGATTTAACAGCTTGACACTTAAAGGATTTCAAACTACTAAATCTCAGCTATAAGAGATCTTAGACCCTTTAAAAACCTCTATTAAGGAAATAAGATTATAGGGGATAATGTTCTATAACAGATCATTTACCCGTTTTATTAATTATATTTTAGACTGCCTCTCTCTAGATAATGTTTCTCTAGAAGAAATTTGGGAGGATAATAGCATAAAGCATTATGAAATTGATAATCCTATAGGCCTTTTATAATCTTATATTAAGGATCGTTTATCCTATCTTTCTTATAATTCAGAGAGAAGAGCAGGCAAGAAGTAAATTGATACGTGATTTAGAATCTTAGATATTAGGTTTTAGGTGGCTTTAGTTTGTCAATTTAGTAATAATCATTAGTCTGTTCCGCTATGCCTAAATTAGAGCGTCTAAAGTATAATCTTACTAACGTATCGGGTGACGGATTAGGCTCCCTATAACGCTACGCCTACCTCTCATCATAGCCTTAGGGCCGTTTATAGACCTCTAACACCCACCAAGCCCTATAAAAGCTTTAGAAAGATAACGAAGTTTAACATAACATCATCTAAGCGTAAACTTTAACAATGTCATCACCACTTTCGCCTCGCACATTTACCCTCTTTCCTAAATTACCTTTCGAGCTCCAAGACATGATATAGGAGTTCACTCTATCGGAACCACGCCTAATCAGCGGAGAAACCTGCTTTCGTAAATAGTGGTATAGCAAGATCGTACGTTTCTTGTCGCCAGCGGCGCTACATGTGTGCCACCGGTCCCGTTCTCTAGCGAAGAGACTTTTAAAACGCACTTCTATATAAATTCCTGGCATCCCTAAAAGGAAAACCCTTTATCTCAATCAAGCCTGCGACTTCTTCGCTATTACGAAGCTAGATATACAGATAAACATAAAAATTTCAAGGATTGTCGCTGATCCTGCCCTCGTGAACAGAGTAGTGATCTCGGGAATAGGGCCAAACGAAGCGTCGCCGAATATGATCCATTACTTCGACCACTTATCTAGGCTTTAAGAAGTGATTTTGACGGACCGGGCGCTACTTTATTTGATTTACAAACGGACGTTTCCAGGCCGCAAATATTATAAGGCATCTCCGGGTACTTTAGAACTCGTCCGCCGTGTCTAGCAAATTTTCTTGGATGAAAACAGGCAGGTTATGGTATCTGGTTATTGGTTTGATAGAGGTTAACGTCTATCCCTACGTCTAGAGACGCACCCTATCACGAGACGAATCTATACTTTTGGAATCACAAAATTTTTTTTTAGCAAGTCTACGAAGTTATTATTAATATGTCACTTTCTTTAACCATTTCTCCCTGAGGAGACACCTTAGCAACAAGAAAAAGACTGCGGTCGATCATGCTATCGATCGTTTCAATCACGCCACTAATCGCCGCTTTAGCTGTTCCCCCCTGCTTAATCGCGACCATTGGAGTCTCTTTAAAATTCGGAGCACTTGGGAAAAGGTCCCATAAAGAAAGAATATGGCTCCAAGTTTTGAAGATACTCAGAGAGGAAGGTGGTGCGGTCCGGGAGTTACGCCGTGCGAGGAGAGGGGCATAAACGCCACATGTTTTACCTTAAGGATTTTGTGCTTAGTAATGCGCAATTAGCCTGGTTACAATATACTGTATTCAAGTCCGGGCTCGCGAAATTTTATCAGCCACTATTCTCAGTCACGATTCTCAGGTCATGTGTGTGGCGTAAAATGTCACGCGTGTGGCGTAAGAGCACGTTTCTCGAACTTTCCATCGGCAGGTGGCAGTACGCTAGTGCCTGGGCGCTGGAGCGCCGCCTCGTCTCGTCTCTTTCCAAATCACTAATCGCGACGGTAGGACAATATGAACAGAGCCAGTCAAGTACTAGCGCAAGGCATGTCTCCTGGCGTGCCTAAATCATACCATGCCCTCGCAGATCATGGCGATGTCCCTCGACGGAAAGCATACTAGAAATCGAAACGAGGGCGGGCAGTATATCGCGAATATTAGAGGTTACGGAGGCCTATGAGTTTTCGAGATTTTATTTTTATGGCTGCTGAAGGCAGCATATTGAAATTTTTTTTTTACATGAGTGTCGATAAGTGAGGGGTTTCTCATTGTGTGGCGCTCCTTCTTCAGCTTCCTAGGCTCCATAGGTATGTTATTGGAGGCGTGCCGCTTCAGCTGCTTCGCCGCCTTTCCTTTTGCAGCCACCTGCAGGTTTGGGCATGAACACACCTGCCAGGCAACTATCGCAATCCTCCGTTATTGTACGTACGGACAGGCTGTGCTCGCCCATTCTCTTGACTTGCACTTGCCCCGATATACACAGCATCAAGGACGCCCAGACGTGCCCCAGACGTGCACAATGGCAGACGACACGCCCGATTCCAGAGACATGTCTCGATGGGCGGTCGTTAAAAGAGCAGCAACCGCCGGCCCGCTGCCAGCTGAGCACGAGATAAACCAGGACGGTACGTGATTTAACGTTCTGGTTGAGAGCCCACGTACTCATGCGCCTAGATATCGACGGATTTCTGCTTGAGGCGGTAGTAGATGGTAATATCGACAGGGTTCGATATCTCCTCACCAGGCACCCACGCCCAAGGGCCGACTCTCGGGATAAGGCCCTGGATTTGGCATCCTGGAATAATCATGTTGTTATTATGCAACTTCTGGTCAATGTGGGCCCCGCTGCTTTGTCCACCACGGCTCTCAAGTACGCTACGCTGGGTAGCAGCCTTGAAGCCATCACATATCTCGTGGGAAGTTCCAAGGATCCGCTGACCTACGTGAACTCTTTCGACGAGGAGGAACGGACTGCTCTTCATTATGCTCTCCGTCATGGAATGTACGGAGGGTACCAGGAGAAGACTGTTCGGTATCTCATCGATCTCGGAGCTGATGCAGCCTTGAAGGACAGCCAAGGCAGGAGTCCTGCTCACTATGCCTGTGACCGGCCTGAGGTTCCATTAAATGTGTTGAAGCTCCTGATCCGTAAAGCAGGCAGCAGTATAGACGATCAAGATCTTGATGGAAATACTTACCTTCATCTCGCAAGCCGCGCGAACAAGGGCGAATCTGTGGGCGAATCTGTTGAGTGGCTCCTCGCCAACGGTGCTAATGCAGCCTTGAAGGACAGCCAAGGCAGGAGTCCTGCTCACTATGCCTGTGACCGGCCTGAGGTTCCATTAAATGTGTTGAAGCTCCTGATCCGTAAAGCAGGCAGCAGTATAGACGATCAAGATCTTGATGGAAATACTTACCTTCATCTCGTAAGCCGCGCGAACAAGGGCGAATCTGTTGGGTGGCTCCTCGCCAACGGTGCTAAATCCTCTACCACAGATAGAATGGATCAAACTGCGTGGGAACTTGCGGTAGAATGCTGTTCTTTTGATGCAGTTGGGCGTTTTGCGTACGAGGAAGTAGAATACCGTGCGCGCAGCGATGAAGATTCGAGGGTCTATAATAGTAAGTCGTATAGAGGTGAGTGGCATGATATACGTGCTGGCAACATTGTGAGTAGATGCCTTTGGCAGTTGGCGCATTATAACTATACTAACTGCGAAAATTAGAAAATGCTGGTATATGTAAGACCTTTCCTAGCTATACCCAATGCTCATAAGATTAGACTGACAGACGAAAACGCAGGGCCAACTCGCAAGACTAGACAAAAGAAAATACCTGGGGTGGAGTCTTCAAGAAATTATTGGGTTAGTCAACCAGACTTTTCACGAGGAAAACACAAGCAGCAAAATTCTGGGCATTCGGGACACATCCTGCATCTTTGAAAATTCGAAAGAAAATGGTCCCGTGGTGGACGAGAAAGAAGAGTTTGAGCCTAGCTTTATATCACTTGTGGTGAGTCCCACCGTTAGCTCCCTGTCGTCGCCCTGATTACAGCAAATGCTAAGTTCTAATCGTTCTAGATGCCGTTTTTCAACGCAACATCTCTTGAAGCTCTCAGAAATCGCAGTGGAATCTCGAAAAAGCTTATGCAGAGCCAGTATTGCTGCTGTGAAGACCCTGCGTCCCTTGGCATCCATTTACCGCGAACCTTAGACGAATACTGTTACCCGAGCTTGGATACACCTACGCTTGATATTCGGAATAGGGATCAAGTGGTTATTCGTTACCAGGAGAAATCTAAGTCGTGGTCTGAGGAGTCGCCGAGTGTTGTTACCGTGCCTCAAGCCTGGCTATGGAAATTTGATAATGTTATCATGACCGCCTTGCCCTCGGATATAGATGTGTTAAATCCACTCCACACGAATATGATGCAAAGTTGGGACATGTATCGCAGATTCAAAAATGTCAAACCAGAGGAGGCTCTCGGTCTATTCCTATCCGATCTCGTGGACGTTCTTGATCGCCCTGCTATGGCAGGCCTATCGGAGCCTATCTTTAATATCTTCGAGAAAGCTATTGCAGGCCTATCGGAGAGAGTGGACAAGTATACCCAGTCTCCAGACGTTAACAGTATCAAAATGGTCGAAGAGAAAATATTCCTCCATGAGATCGACGATATTCGCGAAGAGCTCTCGATGATCAAAACCGTCTTGTTCCAGCAAGAAGAAGTTTGGAGAGACTTCGCGAATAAGGCATGGCCTTTATACTGGCCCGATGGCCCAGGTGGTCGGTTCAAGCCCCTGCCAGAGACGCCGGATGGAAGAGTTATTTCCGAGACGGAGCGAAGAGCTTGGATCAAAATCCAGCGACCTCTAATCCAGTTTGCGAAGTTCAACAGGCGGATTGCAAAGTTGGATGAAGACGCTGAGCGCGTAGAGAGGGCGATTGATCGCAAGTTGGACCTCAAGACAAAGCATGCTAGCCTGAGGGAGGCTCATACAATGGCTATCATGAGCGCAGCTGTCTTCGGATTCACTATCATCACCATTATCTTCACACCATTATCGTTCGTTGTCACTCTTTTTGCTCTGCCGATCGATCGGTTCCAGAAGCAGCAAATCCCATCCGTTTGGACTGACCAAGCGGGCATGTATTCGACCAACTATATGGGGAAATGGATTGGTGAGTATATCAGATAACTTACATCTAGATCGCTAACATCTACTAGTAACGGCTGAACTGGTATCAATCTCTCTTACGCTAACTATCATGTGGTTCATGGTAGAATATGGCTTGCGAGTTCCAATAACGGACAGGATCAAGAAATGGGCACAGGGAATGCTCAAAGGTTTGCTTAATAAGATACAGAAAAAAGAAGGGGATGAGACCCCACCTGCAAGCCCGAGAGCAGGAAATGCGGGGAAGAGCGCCGGTGAAGGACAGTCAAAGAAGAAGGCAAAAGTGTCTATCGATCCGTCAGATCCAGAGGACGGAAGTAAGAAGCACCAGCCCAGACGTAGGAAGTGGTTCTCAAAGCGAGAGAAATCTAAACCAGATGAGGAGGAAGGAACGGAAAATGGGAAGCACCCAGATGAAAAATAGGGGAGGGGAGTGAGGAAAGGAGGCTGGCGGTACTAACAACTTTACTCCTTAGCTTCGAGTGGCTCAAGCGTATATTTCATCCCGAAACTCAAGAGCGAGCTAACCAGAAGCCACGGGTGCTGATCTCCGACGGCTTCAGTTGAATTGTATGTGGTAGCAGGCTTGATTGTAACACCTAAGTTAGGTGACTAGGTGTTCTTATGTACGTGACAATAGCCATGGTTGCCTACAGTTAGAGCTCTGAACTGAGGATACAAGTGTGATACTATCTAACTGCCCGTAAGGGCAGACACAAACTATTTGTAGGCATCAGGTGTGACTCATGTGACCGTGAGTCACATGTTAGTATATCACGTGATCAGGGATCCAACTGCTTCGGGATACACGAGACCCTCGAAGTCTTGGAGTTTTGTTTCCAAAAACAATATTATCCTATGTCGTCTGCCCTCTCACACCTCCTATAAGCTCCAGCCCTGTGACGTCGCAGTGTTTGCCTACTAAAGATAGCATATCACAAATAGGTTAATCGACTAGAGCGAGGAGGTATGAATACAATCGGCAAGCAGCATTTCCCCTCTCTCTTCAGTCCTGTAAAGGAAAGAGCGTTTACGCCAAAGAATATTAAGGCTGGTTTCGCTATGAGTGGTTTATTCCCGTTTAATCTAGACAGAGTCCTCAGAGGTATGCCAAAGCCTCCCGCTAACCTAACTATTCCGAAAGCCGATGAGGTAAAGGTAGGGTCTTGTCCGCAAGACGCAGTACTGCAAACGCCCGTGACGCTAATGTTAGCAAAGGCTTTCATGTCACTATAAAATCTAATTATTTAGCGGGATGCTCACGCGCTTGATAACACGAGCAAATAGAGCCTACAAAGGCACGTACAGAAGATCACTAAAGGCGCCCAAAGATGCCTTGCCATAGGTGTCCTCAATGATGACCAAATTCGATTCTTGAGCCTCAGTAGTGCAGATGAGCGGAACACCGGTTGCGGAAGATGAGATTGTGCCAGGACCATGGAGAGCCCCAGTGGCGCGGATGTATTAGCGGAGGATGCGGAGACAGAGAATCGAGACACTAGATCGGTGTGAGGCAGGCTCGCGCTGGCCTCCTGTATAATAGAGTTAATAACAAGTCTTCGTCGCCCTCTGCCGTGCTCGTCTTACCATCGTGCTTGTTATGCCCTGCGATGCCCGCTGCCGCCATCGTCGTGTGCTCGCCATTATTGTGCGCTCATTGTTATAACTCGTCGTGTGTCCTGATGCGGTCGCTCAGCCAATTCCTGAACCCGTAACGATCAACATCCATCATTCGTTGCATTTCCCATTCACTAAGATCCCGCTCCTCTCGACGAACCCACCAAGACTCAAAGCTCGGACAAAACAGGTCATCAATCCTGGCAGACCATAGCTTTTTCCATCTCCGCTTGTATGTAGCATCTGCCTGCAGGCTATATGGATCGCTGAGAGGACAAATCTTTTGGATATCGGTCGCATAGTCATTCCTATAATAGGAGAGTAACTTTTTCTCTCCTGCCGACACGGTTAATTCGTGACTAGCCTGCTCGAACTCCTCAATCACTGGGGAAAGCGTAGCCTCAAACTGCGCCTCGACATTGCCCAATACCTTTTCGACGGAATAGCCAACAGCCTGGCCTAGCAAAAAGATAAAGACCTGCTTTATCTGAAAGTGAGAAGACTCCATGCCTAAGTATACGAGTGCGCTGGCAACCTTCGTGGAGGAAAAGGAAGGGAAGTCACCACGCAGGCGACATCGTAGGTCGTCCAGTCGCATTCCTGGTTTCAGCTTGCCAAGAGAAGGAAATAAGTCGAGTAATCCGCTGCGATAAATTTCCGACCACGGCCATCTACAAATGACGCTCTTAGCAGGAACTTCCCCCCATACAAGGATCTCTGTGTTGTATATTGCTTTCCATCCAAGACGGCACTTCGAACGTAGGTCGTTACATGTGATGTAGCTTCCTGCTGTTAACATCCAGGGACAGATAAGGAGGATAGCGACGTCTGCCTTATCTCGATAGGTACAGAAGGCTATGTGGAGAGCGCGTAAGAGGTCGTTCGTCAGTGAGAGGAATGGCGTGGGGTCGAGGTTAGAGAGTATCGCGTGCTTCTTGATATATTCGCGAAGCTCAGATATTTGTAAGGTTTCAAATGTTGGCGGTGGATACAATCTTGATCGAAGATTCCCATTCGGTTCGGGTGAGGAATCTGAGTAGACTACCCTATAAGAGATCGGTCTTTGAAATGAGTCCGCTGGGTGCTGTCGTAGCTGTTGAATAATTCTCGTGTCTCCGTAGCCAGTATCAGCGCACAGAAAAGAACAGCAATAGAGGATCATACACTGTTTCTCATATCCGGGATGACCTCAGTAGCGTCGTCATAGGGGTTGCACATCTCGTCGCCCAAATCCAACTCGCCGAAGGCATCCTCAAACGTCGCTTCCGTCGGCATTGGAAATTGTAGAGGCTCGTCGTTCGAAGCAGAGCGCAGAACAGTGTGAAAGATAAGGATTTGACTTTATACGTTTAGAGAGAGTCGTTCAGGTGTGGCCGTGACATTAAGGCAGCTGAGTTCGTCACAAAATCCGCCACTTTTTGCCCCGCTCCAAGACATAGTGCAACTCGGAGTATGTCGGGAGGAACGAGAACCTTTCGGCAAGGCAGCCACAGCCACACGCTAAATAGTAGGCTTTATTAGTAAAATACAATAAGTTTTACGGAGGAATACCGTAGTTTCGATGCAACTGACCAGGGATCCTTGATCGTTTGATTGGAAAGTACCGAACTATGTGGCGACGTCGCATGACATAGCACTCCCTGGTCACCACGAGGCTGATAATGATTTTTCAGCATTGTGGTGAGGCTCGGAAGTCCAGATCAAATTGTTCTATGAGTTTGAAAGGTGCAAAGAGCTTGTGGTGGTGCTGTAGGTTGAGACGTCCTATAATACTACGAATTGACGCCCTCTATAATCAGGCGCGACAACGACGACGCGATTGTAATTTTTAGAGTAGCTGGGGTTTAGACTGTTCAGGAGTGGTTATATAAAATGACTGATATAAAAATACAAGAATTTTCAATAGATTTAAAAATTTAGTATCAATTGAATTTAAAGTACTAATGGTTTGTCTCGTTACGGGGTGCGTCTCTCGACGCAGGGATGGACGTTAATAGTGTTAGTCTTGCATTTTCAGAATGGTAATCGGAATAATGGGTGTACTACGCCCAGGCGCGAGATATCGGCCGTCTAAGGGGCCTTTAGATTGGCTTGTAAGAGCCCCTGTCCAGGTTTCTTGATAGAAAAGTTACCTAGTGCTAGTAGATTATTCTTCCCCTTCTATGTCTCTACTGTGCTATAATTATCAGCCGAGTCGTCGGATATGATTCTAATGTTAGATAGTAACCTTAACTATATAGAGTATAGAGAATAGAAATGCTTTCTGAGCTAAACCCGTAGTTCATGACTTAAATAGTCGAAGTCAATTTAACGATATATAATAGTTTATAAAATCATAAACTTTAAAACGCCTTCTATAGTCACTTCTCTTATCTCTTAACCGCCAATCTTCTTTATCACCTTCGCACTGCCCTTCCACGCCTCGCAAACCTCTCGATCAATACATTCCTCTTTAAACCCGCACTGGCCCTACTCCTAATCCAACCACCTCCTCGCTATACTTCCTTCCTTAGCTCTTAAAATCCTAATAGCTATATCCAAATGATCAGGACTCTAATAGAAAATAGTTATACTATATTTGCTATAAAAGCTCTAGCACCGCTCCGGGGATGACTAGTAATGTTTTAATATAAGTCCCGGGTTTATATTAGGGCTAGAAGTAGAGTGACCGATAACGACGGGTATGAATTTGTCTTCGGAAATGTTAGAAGTATTAGCGTTAAAGACGTTTGCCGTCGGAATCGTGGTCTAGGGAAGTATAGACACACCTGTAGAGAGGCGACAGGAGCGACAGGTATAAGGCGAAGCTTGGTATTTGGCGGGGTCGGAGGAGCTATAATAGGTAGAGGCTCTAGGGATGGAAGCGTAGTTGGCGCGTTTGATAAGGAGGGAGACTACCCCGTAATAGCACTTGGCTAGGAGATGGGAACCTTCTTTTGGAGGTGGGATGACACTTATAGCTTTACTGGCTAGAGAGAGCACGTCGGCATATGGAAGGTCGAATGAGTCTATTTCCTGCGTAGCGGCTGACTATATCGGGATCGAGTGACTATTAAGGTCGAGTATGATAGGAACCAGACCACCGTCGACGGTATTAAGGACGTAGTCATAGCGCGAAACTTTAATAGTGTCTTTCGGCTATTGTGTGTTGTCTACTCTAGACGCCGGACTCTGTTCGATAATTCTATTAAGACAGAACTATTCCTTATTTTTCTGATTCGCGACGAAGTAGTGGGAGCTATATATAGAGCAAAAGTAGCGAATATTCTTTTAGGAGCTATGATATAGTGTGATTTTACCGAGTATGTCTTAGGATAGAGATGTCTTAAGTTACGGGAAAGCAACTCCTAGAGAGCCGGTTGCGTAGCGGTAGGGGTTAAATAGCAGATCTTAATAGTTATTAGAGTTTCTAGGTCTAAGAGTAGAGTGCCAGGCTCTAAAATCGCGCCGTAGAGGCAGGTGAGATAGGCTAACGATATAGAAGTCATAATAAAGTGTTAAACTTAGATATAGGGTGCTCTAGCGTCGGGTTAGCTTAAGACGTAGTATAATGCTAAATTTCGTCTAACGGCCTAGCTTTTATAGCTTTTATAACCCTTCTATTTACGACGTCAAGTAATACTTCGTAGAGGTATAAAACCGATATCGTTATATTGGCTATCATTTCGTCGTACGTAGAGCTAAGAGATATAAGAGCGGGTCTGTAATACGCCGTGCCGTGCGGGGTTGCTACTCGAATTAAGGACAGGGTATCGACTACCTACTAGCGAAAACGAAGGCCGATACAAGTAATAATCGATAAAGTATGCTAAGACACTAGTAGAATAGTAGATGACTATAGTTGTCCCTACCGCGGAGTTCTTGCCCCTAAGTTATAGAATTCGAGTATCTACTTATCTTTATTAAAGACTTTAAGTCTACGACGCCTATAAGTCGCCCGTTAAGACTAATCAAACAAGTAATATGCCCTATAAGCTTTAAAGTAGGAGGTGACGCCGTATTTGATTAAAGAGAATACTAGGAACACGGTAAAAGGTGCGCGGACTACTAAGCCCTTAGAGTAATATATATGTTCCTAAGGAGAGAAAAGTGGCCTTAAGATCTAGAGCGATAGTAAAATCAAGAAGGGCGAGGGCTATTTAAAGAAATCCTAATCTCCCGGTAAGGATATAGCCGACTTCTACTTGTCCTATATATACTTTATTAGAGTTAGAAGAGCGCGAAGCGAAGGTGGAATCCCTTTCCTCCTTTTCCGGCGAATACTACCCTTCTCGGAAATAAACTATTCTCCGTTTTATATTCTATAAATTATATTATAGGCTAGTTTCTACTGTTGTTTAGATTTAGATGTTTTGGTTCTCTAAACGGCGCCTTAGCTTGAGTTCTCCCCTAAAATCCGACCTTAAAGAGAGTAATAACTTTCTTCTATAAATTCTCTCTTATACGAGGGAGAGATATAGAAACATACGAAATTAGGCAACTATAACTTTATATATAGACTAGGCCTGGCTATAGCTCTACTCATACTAATACATATCCTGGTTAAAGTAAATATATGCCACTATTACGCTAAGGATGCCTATAAGGTTCCCGATAATATACGCGAGTTTAAGGAGAGTGATAATCATATATATTAGTACTCAATTAAGATAAATAATATTAACGTTGTTACGGGGGGAGGATGTTTGACGAAGGACGAGTCCGTTATAAAGGCCGCGGATAGTATAACAAAATTGATTTTACGAACGAAACTTTAAGCTACTAGGACTCCTTCTTAGTACATGTAGAGGTCGGAGCTTCTCACTAGTTACGTCTCTTCTGTTTAATATAAAAACTCGGCCTACTACTCCTATTATATCGTCCCTTTTTTAATCTTAGGCACTATAGGCCAGCGTTGTTCGTTAAAGCTAGTCGATAAAGTCTTGTTCTAGACTAAGTCTACTTTCTAAGCATTTTAGAGTATATAATAGCGGAAAACTCGAATAATATATGCCCCTTTATAGAAAATGGTGTCTAGCCCTATACCCGGATCGTGTACGGGCTATAGTAGTAAACTTTACTACTATGGCCCGTGTAATGACCTAGGCGGGAACGTTCCACTCCAGACGTCAGTTGAATACTGATTCGTCAAGCCACTACACGTGATTAATTGCTATATGATACCCAAAACCGCTTTGTCATCCTTTTATTATACGTCGTACTTTGTTAGAAATCGTATATTATCTAATAGTATAAAAGGCCTCGACTCAAGTGGCTTAAAACCAAGCTCTTATATCAAAGGTAGAGAGCGAGGCAATCCCGCCTCCCCGTATCTTTGTTTCGGTCCTATTAAAAGTATTATACCGTAGAACTTAATATAGAGATGTCTAAAGTACTCGAAGTCGCCGTCGGAATATATTTACCTATGTCATGTCCGTAATAGATTATGTTATAGTTTTAGGCTCCCGTACGAGGACTTATTCGGGTAGCTTAAAGCCGGATATAGTTCTATCCTATATATCTTTATATAGTCAGGCTTAATCGTTTTGTCTATCATCGGTCTTAATTACTCTTTTAATAACTTATAGAATACCTCCCCCTCTAATTTCTCTACTACCTAAACTCCTTTACGACATTTTAAGAAAGCTGTCTATCGAAGATAGCCGTAACTTGCTATTAAGTTGCCGCGAGATTCGTAATAATAGTAAGTATGCTTTCGACTAAAAGTGCTTTCGTGTTATATCGCTTACCTTAGAGCACGAGAGTATGTTATAAGCTAAAGACCTTACGAAGGAACAACCGTATTGTTTTCTTAAAGAGATTATTATTCGGATAGACCGAGAATATGACCGCTATCCGGGAAAACTCTATCTTAAAGACCGCCTACTTTCCCTTTTTATTAATATATTTTAGGTTTTTACTAAATTCGATACTATTATAATTTAATATAATCTAGAAGAGTTTGATTCGCCCGTAGGACGATATCGCGCTTATATAAAAGCTATAGTTTAGGTAATAAAAAACTTTCTTAAAAGGCTATAAAAGTACCGATTTTAAAATCGATATATAAAACATCCGACTATACGATTGCGCTACCCTATTTACTCTCGGCAAAAATTTTCTAAACCGAGTATATTCTATAGGGCTTAGATTCGAACCGTATGATATTATAGTACGGTCTATATAAGAGCTTCTACCTCTTATAACGAATCTTAAAGAGATTTCTTTAATAAACGACACTAGCGAGACGCTTACTTTAAACCCTATTCGAAAAGTTATAAAAGTAGTAAGTTTTAAAACATTAGAAAGTATTTCCCTCGCCGGAGTTGATACTACTAAAGACAAACTATAGGAGATTCTATATCCTTTAAAAGCTTCTCTAAAGAACATAAAACTATAACAGATGACTTTCGAATAAAAGTCATTTAAGAGCTTCGTACGTTATATTTCTTACGATTATTCTTTAGAGGACTTTGATCTTAAAGATATTTAGGAAACAGATAGTAAAAAGAAACATAAAGTTATTGATCCTATATCGTACTAGTATGACCTATAGCCCACTCCGGTCTCTTCCTAACACCCCTCTAATAATTTCTTTATACCTAAGGTTAACTGATCTAATAAGGTACGTAAATCTAACAAAATACGATTAATAAGAGATAGTAATCATTATAAAGAAACCGAGGTTAAACTAGATTAAATATAAAAGGGGTTTTTTTATTATTAACCCGCCTTAAGACTAGAATGTCACTGCCTATATAACGGCCCCGGGACTATAAATTACTTAATAATAGGAATAAACACTTGTTATAACCTCTTTATCTATATTCGTCTATATTATACCTAAACCCTTACTCCGTCTCTAACTCCCTCTTTAAGCTAATCTCCCTTGTCTATACCAAACTTATAATAGACGCTCTACTAGCCAACGCGTATATAACGTACTATACTATCCGTAAGCTCTTAACATAAGCCATAATAACCGCCTCCTTTATCACCCCTTCCTCCCTAATATCACTCTACGCTTTTACGACCTATACGAATAAACTCGCGTCCCGTGACCAATTATCTATAAAGGTCGAATATACGGTAGCGAGGATTTTCTTCTTAAAGACATTCTAGAAGATAACGCCGGAGATAGCGACACCGAGCGTTTGCCCGAAAGCCCGGAAGAAGCTATATATAGTACTAGCGAAAGGGAGGTCATCGTTAGAGGCGGAGGCTTACGCGGCGAAGCCTTACGCACTAAAGAGCATACCGAGACCGATTCTAGCGATAAGGGAGAGGAAGATCTACGAGGGTATATTAGTTGATTAGCTAAGGGAGATAAGGAGGCCTGTGCCGAAGGTTGTGAGAAACCATCTGATCTAGAGTAAGGGCCTATAGCGACTAGTCCTAGTGATTATAAGGCCGACGACGACAGCGGCGGGCGCGACGGTAAAGGTGAAGGGGAAGATAGCGACGCCGGAGGTGATAGGCGAGTAGTTTTTCGTAACCTCGAAGTAGAGGGGCATATAGTAGAGGAGCGACTAGACGATTAGGCCTTAAGCTAGGGTCCCGATATAGGCGACGATTGCGGTAGGGCTGTTAAAGAGGGTACGGCGTATAAGTAGTTCGGTAGATATGTTAACGAAATAAATAGTGAATCCGATAAGGCCGAAGACGCTAAGAATAAGTAGGACAAGAGTCCGCTATAAGGACTAGTCGTATATTATACTACCCTATAGATATTAGAATAATACTTTAAATAGAACGTGGTTAGTAGACAGACCTATATTACTAGAATAAGACAACTTGTCGTCGTAGCTACGAAGAGGAAAGATCTAAACTAGTCGAAGGCGCGAAGTTTCGTAGAGATCGACCCTTCTTTAATATATAGCCTGAGACAGATAGGGATCCCTATAACAGTAATTATATAAAATAGAATATTAAGCTAGAAAATCTATCGCTAGGTGGCTTTCTCCGCGAAAGCTCTACTAATGACTAGACTAATAACGGATCTAATAGCCTACTAGAGTGAAATTATAGACATATATTTACCTCGCTCTCGTAAAATAACTATATTAGTAATAATAATATAAGTAAGAGCGACGAGGCCCCCGCCTCCGATACCTTATATATATCTTCTTACGAGTAATAGGGCTATATTATTAGCAACTGATACGATAATAGTGCCTACCGTAAAAAGTAATAAGGCTACCAGGAGGACTGACTTTCGGCCGCTAATATATAAGAAGGACGCCTATAAAGGTTAAAAGACTGTCGAGTATCTATAGTTATATAAGTGTTTATACTATAAAGTAAGAGGCCGCCTCGGGCTTATAAGAGGAACGAAGTCCTAACCTAGAAAGCCTAAATAGTAGTAGTGCCTTTTAGATATATAGCTATTGTCTTTATAGTATAGTCAGTATAGTATAAAGATTGTCTGAGTAGTCTCTTATAGGTAATACTACTAAGAGAATAGTAGTATCAATAGTATATATAAGATTAAGGAGTGCTAAGGTCCTAAATGTTCTATAGAACCTCTATCCTCTCTTGACCGAAACAAGTTGCTCCTCCTTTTATATTTTAGAAATGTCGTTAATTTATATAGCTTCTAAGGAGTTTATATAAGTTTCTGGCTTGCGTAAGGACTTTCTTTAGAAACAGAGTACTAGCGGAAGCTTTATATTTAGCTTTAGCCTCGAGGGATAATATAAGATAAAAGCATAGAAGTAGTACGCTGTTAAAGATAGGGATACTTGTGACCGCTTAAAGGGTTAATATAGTTATAATTACTATATAATCTAGTAGAACCTTTAATTTTCATTTTATTAGACTAATCAACCCTTTATACGACGTCCGGTCGTTCGCGTGACGGTAGTATATTCTCTATAACAATCTATAAGCTACTAAAAATTCTTATCTTTTAGACTAGGACTACTTTTAGTCGCTAGGACACATCTCGGAGTATAAAGAAGTCCGGGAGCTTGAAAGTCTATTCTTGACTTCTATTATATTAGGTAGTCAAATTAACCTCTAGCGCTTACGTCACGTTAAGACAAACTGGTAGGGTAGCGGTATAACCTAAGGATCTATACCTAACCGCTAGCGAATCTAATATATTTGCCCCCTATCTCTGCCCTATGTCTCTACCCTATGTCTTTGCCCTATGTCTTTGCCCCCTACGTCTGCCTACTATGTCTACCCCTAGTCGCTGTCCTAGTCTAAAGTATTCTTATATAGAGACATTCGTATCGCAGATAGCAACACAATACGTCCCCTAAACCCACCGTCAACGCCTTAGAATTTTAGCGGATAAAATCTCTTACTACTCAAGTAATATCTGTCTTTATATATAGCGATATTAGATATTTATAAGATTGTTCTTATTTTACTTAGCGGGATTTTAGACCGAAAAACTCTTTTTAACTTTATTCGTTCGTCGAAATATTAGTATAACATTTTTAAGGCAGGGGATATATAAAGAAAGAAGTATATTAGACGCTAGACCCTTCTTATCGTGTTCTCGGAGGAAGTAAGACGGGGGGAGTATATAGCGGGTATAGCGGTTAAGATTATCATTTATTTGATACCGCGAGCTTAAGAAGATGTTTTGGCCCTCTATAAAGGGGCCTAGAAAGGCCTCCTCGATACGAAAAAATAGAATCAAGCCTTTTCCCTTCCGGCGTAACTTGTGCTACTATTTAAGGAGAGACAACTTAGAGATAAGATGTTAGAGATACGACGAAGAATGTGGTAGCAGGGCTCTTAGTATAGCTGTTAGAGAAAAGACATCTCGAGGATACGGTAGGACGAAGCACGCTTAGCACGCGCTATAGATGACACGTATAAGGCGCTCTTTAAACGAACATTTTTATACGTACGAGAATCGGGGTTCGCTTTCTTTTTACTATTAGTGAAGCATGGCTACATCGAGGAGTAGTATAGAAGAGACTAAGACGTTACTATACGGGTCTGTTTTTCATATGCTATAATATTTATATTCGAGTCGAGGACTGTTATATTAAGACCCTAAGCGGTTTTAATATAAATACTAGCCGTAATACGGACATAAGGCTATACCTAGGGCTTAATAGTTTATATTCGTTTTTATTAATATATTAGTACGAAATTGAGTTCTAAATTCTTATATAATATATTCGCGCTTTTAAATCTACTAAACTTTCCTTGCCCTACTCCGTCCTAATCATTTATATATACTATTATCGATTTTAGCGCCTCCGTATATATTCTCTATAAACTCCTTAACGTTAAAAGCTCTTGTTTAGAAGCACTAGAAAGTGCTTTGGCCTTACGGGCTAGTATCTAGTATATAGAGACTCCCTTCTAGGCAGTATAAAGATAGCTGTCCTAGACAATTCTAGTTATTACTAAAGTCGTCATATAGTGCGGGCCCTTAAGCATCTTGTCGACTCTCTAGGCTAAAGGACTAGTGAGGTTCACCGGGGATCCGTGGCCGTGCTATGGCGATAGTAACGAGGATAGTGATAGTGTTAATAATATTCTAAAAGTGTATTTTAGAGTAAAGAGATAAGATATTGCCTTTTACGGTTATAGTTTATTAAGTCTAGCTAACCTGATTATTCGTATTACTTTGATAAATTGATTATAAGATAGTCGTAAGACTAATAGTAGATTTAACCAGTTTAATACTTAACTAGCCAAGCTAGGCCCTGCCTAAGTTAGCCGAATTTATAATAGTAATATGAAATTTATGTCTCGAAATAGTACTTAACGTAGCGGTGTCAGAATAGGCTCCCTTTCCGGAAACAGAACTGGCTCTAGGGGTATTTCTTTTCGGAACTATATTTGGCCTCCTTTTAGAACCTTAATCGGTTACTAATAGTAAACGCTGTCCCGCCTTTTGACTTTCTATAGGCTATAGCAACAGAGCCGCCCGACCCGACTCGGCAAACATTCCTATATAGAGACGCTTCTAAACATTGTGTTATAGTTTACTAGTACTCGAAGGTTATACTTTAATAAGCTTCTATAATAGAATCATATCAGATAGGCGTGGCCTCTAGCTCCTCGGTATAACTTAGTATATATTGTCCCGAAAATTAATAGACCTATAAAAAAAAATAGCTAGGGGTACTAGATACCCGTGACAAAACATGCTAAAAAAATTAGCTAACTTAACCATCACCCCTACCTTAAAGATGTATTACTATAAGCTTAATAATATAAGCACTTTATCTCCCTTTTACCTATAGTCAATCTCTTATAATCTATAACTTCTTACCTTCTCTATTACTTTTACTCTAGCTATCTAGGCCTTTTATAATATCAAATCCCTAAATATTTATTCCTGTTTCCCTATATTCTTTTATAGGATCAGGGATTTTATATATATCCTCTCTACGGTCCTTATAAATATCTTTAACCGAAAAACTATCTAGAACAACTGTTAAATAGTTGACTATATAATCGATAAATTCGTCAAATAACTCGTCTTAAAAAACCATATTTTCTATTTTTAACCCCCTTAGGTAATTATAAAAGAGAGATAGAGCTTCCCGTAACTTAGTGGTTAAAATGCTTACCCTAGTAATAATCACCCTTTTTAACTTCTTAGGTATACTCTTTTTTATGATTTGTTAAAAGGTTTCTAAACTCAGATATGCCTTATTGTTATTAGAAAAAGATAGCTCTTCTAGGTTCGAGGTAAGCGGTAAAACTTTCTTAATACCCTTTAGCGCCCGGCTTTTAGTGATATAGTGATCGAATCGAAGCTCGAGAGATTATACTCGGCTAAGAAAAGGGCGGCTATAGTGAAGTAGCTATTTATAGTTACTAAGACGTAAGTTTTAGATCTAGACTTTAAATAGTCTAGTTGGCTTAACTAAGAGAATCGTGCTTATTGCCTGTGCTACGGTCTTTATATAACCACTACTAGGATCATTAAATCTCTCTAGATGATCATATATACTAATAGTAAGAGGCCGAGTAGAAGCTTGAAGTCTTTAGATAAGTACTAAAATAAGAGTATTCTTAATATATAATCTCTTAGGGCTAAGGACATCTAGGCTAGTTCGGAACCGAATAAAGATCTCTTAAAGAAAATAGATAGAATGATCTTTTAAGATTTGTTTAGCTTGGTTTAGGCCTTCTTCCGTTAGACGAACTAGTATAGCCCGAAAACACTTCTTATTAAAGGCGTATATCCTATTATTATAAATCTTCTTATAACTTTCTAGAAAGATTCGGCTATCTTTAATAGGTAACTCTTTTATGATATAGCAAACAATCTCGGGCGTCAGGGTGACTAAAGGGGAAGACATCGTATAGTAGTGCTAAATCCCGGAACAACAATCAGAGTATAGAAAAGAATAGAGACTTTGGCTTATATAGAGCGTAGTAGCTTAATTTTAAGGGTTCTCTATTCGGCTCTACGGGGAGGGGGGAACGTCCTAAAGGGTTCGGAAAGTGCCCCCGTGGAAGCCTAAATATGCTCCTGTCAAACTGCCTTTAGATTAAATTGTCTAACAAAAGAACGTAACTTTATAACTTTAGTCGTAGAATTATCGGATCTATCTTATAATTTACGTAAGTTATTCTCTAGTAATATAATATTAAGGATCAGATTATAATATAGAGTTTATTTGATAATAGTATAGTTTTAACGAAAGTAAACGCTCTACGCCTTAAGATTCTTATAATAAATTGCTTTGATAGCGGCTATCGATAGTATTTCCTCTATACTAATTCTGATTTCTATCCTTTAAAAGAATATATATAATTAACAGAAAAGCTAAACTATAGCAAAATAAAGCCTTAATCAGTTCCTAATACGGCCTTTATACCTTCTTTAGATAAAGATTACGGTTATAATAACTAATAGTATTATCAAAATAGCGTAGCCGGAAGCTCCCTAGCTATAATTACTTGCCACCCCTTTCTCTACCTAGATAAAGGGTTATAGATCTTAGATCTTTCTCTATACTTCGTATAAAATAACTATAGGTACTAATAGAAGTAAGTAACACACTACTCTAGAGACTAAAGAGATCCCGAATTTCAGAAAGAAGTATACGAAGGAAAACAAACGAGTAAATATTAAGAAAACCAATATTATACCTATAATAAGGATAAATCCTAGGCCGAATCGTAAGCAGTATTTAATATTAGTCGGGTTGACTCTCGCTAAGATCCCCGCTAGAGGCTAAAGTGCCTGGAAGTCGTCCGCAACGAAGCTTATAACAGCTTCCGGTATAATCCTAGACACGTTTAATAGAAATTTATCGTATTGTTATATATGGTTAGCGAATCCTACGTAGAAACCCTTTATACCTAGCGAACAATTTAGGGGAATTGATCCCTCGATAGTAGCCGTTACGGCTGTTACGACGGCGCCCGTAGCGCTTTATACGTTATTAATTACAGTTATAATAGCTATAGTAAGCACGCTTGTCGTACCCTGGGCTTCGCTTATAAGAGGTTAGAGAAGGTCAGGTACGGAATTCGCGTATATCTTAGCTAGTGCGTGATCGGGGAGATAGATATCGGTAAAGTTAAACTATAACAGGTATTAGCTAACGCCAAATAGATTAGAAATAAGCTCTTACGGTTAAGGTGGCAATACTAGCTTTCGCAATATTATCTTGTCTTAGTAGTAGGATTCCTAGTATAGTATAGTAGACAGTAGCGGAGGAAAAGACCACTAGGGTGAATATTTTCTATATACTACTTAGAAGTATAGTGAGAGGCAAAAATTAGGATAGCGACTAGGTAAGTTAAAGTCATCTGTGTCGAGTACTAGTGTTAAGGAATAAGTACGGTTTAACATAGAGTGTCTATAAATAGCTCTAGTATTAAGATATATATTATTCGAAACTAAAAATAATATACTACTCCTAGTTATAAAGGCCGATTCCGGCACCTGAGATCCTTTTTCCTCCTACTAGTACCCTAATTTTTAAAGTGATACTAATATAGTCATATATCACCTAAAGATACCGTCTCTTAATATATAAGCTACGGCAATCTTAGATACTTCCCTAATAGTAACACTTTTAGTTTATTTATTCGACTTATAATATAATAGCGAGTATACCTTCCTCCGCCCCTATGTTAGCCTCCCGTCTATAAGCTCAAGTTGATAATACTGTTCGTATTATACGAGAAAATATCAAGAAAGTATTAAAACGAAGAGAAAATCTAGATTTATTATATAGTAAGACCGATGATCTTACTATAAGTTCTGACGGATTTCGTCGTAATACTAATAAAGTAAACAAGCGGATATACTCTAAGCATATTAAAAGTCGTATGTGTTTAGTCGGCGGTGTTTTCTTCTTACTACTTGTTCTCGTTGTTATACCTGTAGTGGCTTTAATGTTATACCGTTATAGCTAATTAGTACTAGAATAACGGGGACAGTTATAAGGCAATAAAGAGATAAACTAAGGAGAAAAGCAGATAGATTTTATAGCGGCTTTTTTATAATAGTATAATAGTTATATATTAAAAGGTTTTAAAATATAATAACGAGGGGACTTTTCTAAAAAGAAACAGTAGAGGGTAGCTTAAAAACACAGATAGCGAAATATCTTTATATATTCTTCGCTAAAATCATTCCTTATATAATATATCTATCGACTTCTTAAAATTAACCCTAGCTTTAGCAATTTTCGACGTCGTCTGCTCTAACTTCTCTTTATATCCTGTTCCCTTAAGCATTATTCTGCTATATGTCGCGTTCTAGAAGCCATCGACACACGTGTCGCTAATAGTACTATCGGAATATTCGAGACTATTATACTAAATACCGTTATTTAGTTTCTGATTTTAAATCGTAATATCGTTATTATAGAAGAGGAATAGTACGCAAACCACCCGAAACCCTTTTTTAGGTTATACGAGTATTATAGGGCGGAAAGAGAGGACATCTTCGGCTTTCTCTACGATAAATTTGTTATAGCGGAAGATTTAAGGTATAAATAGAAACATATTAAGATTCTAAAAGAATATTAGATATTAATCGTCATTTCTAAGGGAAGCTTACGCGTTATTAGGTCTTTAGTTAATTAAAAATTGTGCTTCGTTTTTAGGGAATAAATTAGTCCGAAGAGAAAGAATTAAGCCCTTTACTTAAATCATACGTTAAGCGTATATTAATAGCTCGAATCTCCGTTGTTCGAGTTTCTCTACTCCGATATACTACTACGCCGATCTAAAGTATACTAAGTCGCTGCCCCTAGTCTCTACCCCTAGTCTCTACCCCCGGTCTCTGCCCCTATATCTCTTCGCCTTCTAGTATAGTATAAAATGATCGGAACGACGTCTTCCTACCTTTATAGTATCTACGATACTATTTTCGGTAACGGTAAATAAAACGTAGATAATCGTCGATACGGGCGGGTATTAGGGAAATATAGATATTAAAATCTAAACGTTCTAACTTAGGCAGGGTTTTACGTTAAGATCTACGAAGCTTACTTTTAGTTCGTCAAGCGATCAGATCTCTTGTCACTACAAATATAGTATGTTTTATTCGAAGGAGTATAATCAAGTGAAAGTGAAGTCTTAAAAAATGTTTATTTAAAATTAGGATTAGTTCTAAATTCTTCGTAACGAACCTTACTCTAAATAATCTATAAGACCTTAAGTTTACGGGGAAAACGACTTTAATAAGAAATAGATTAAAATAAGAAGTTTTTTTTTTAAAGAAAAAAGAAAAAAGAAAAAGAGCTCTTTAAAATATCCTAAAGCTAGAAAATCTTTATTTAAAAGAAAATACGTAATTCCGTTATATCCCTATAACTAGAGCCTCTAATATTTATAACCCGTATCTTCTTAGCGTCACTCTCTTTTCGAGCACGCTTTATCTAGACTAGAAGATCTAGGTCTAGTTCGTTGTCGTAGTTCCGGTTATCTTTACTATCGAGTAAAAGACTTCCCTTTCTCTTTTTTTATTATTACTTTTCTTCCCGGGATCTAGAGGGATGACTGTCGGGGGAACCGTCATTAGTCCTAGAACGACTTAGCGGTACGCCTTATATATTTGACAAGTGTTAAGAAAATACGGTTACGTTCCGTCTTATATCTGCCTATAAACAATCTTCTATATAACGTTTAAGTAAAAACTGTTCTAATTTCTTATTCGTATATTCGGTATCGGGAGGCCTCGCGATACCAAACCCCGCCCTATAAGAGAAGTAGATAAGAGTAGCGAAATTCTTATCGCTAGGTTTATAATAAAATCTAGAGACTACTAGCTATAACGGAGGAATCGTAGTATAAGGCTATTCTCGAAAAGAGTCTAGCCGGGAAGAGATAGTAGCGAAAGAGTATTAGACATTAATAGTCTTAAAATCATCTCTTTAGGGTACTCGTTCGTATAGTCCTAGTATAGCAAACTAAGGCGATTAAGGCGACTAAGGCGACGAGGGGGATAATATTATAGATAAACTTTAAAGAGAATTTCGTTCGGCCTTTATAGACATCTTTACTATAGTCTCTATTTTCCTCTCTAAGTTTTATAGATCACTCCTCGTATACTAAGGTAGCGATTATATAGAGGTAGAGTGGCCTTAAACCTCGGGTATCGATTTAAGTCCCTATTTAGTTCTAATTATAGGAATCGAGTAGGGGATCCGATTTGTCTTCTCTATCTAATTCTAGTGATAGGAATCGGGTAGGGAGCTAAAGGGGGTCCCTAAATCTTTACGCCACCTGACAAGCGGGAACCGTTCCTAAACATCTAATACCTGTTTTCTATATCCTTGTTTCTATACCGTAAAGGTTAGTAGTTGAGTTTTGATAATAAATAGATTAAATATGCCTTCGAAAGGCCTATAACTAAATTTTATTTTACCCCCTACTCTATCGATAGAAATTATAAGATCTACGTCAAACATCGTTCTTTTCTATTATTAATCTACTATATATCTCTTTTTATATATCCTTTTATTAACTAAAACTAAATAATAAAAATCAATTTCTATCTAATATGACTAGCGGTAATAAATAGTCTCTCCCTCTTTATCTCTAAACTTAACACGGTAGTAAGTATACTAGCGGTAATAACAAGTATATAGGTTTTGCTTATAATAGTAACAATTGCCTTTAATACCTCTATTTTCACAACGTCGCTCAAACTAGTAATAAAAGCACTTCTAGCACTAGTAATAGCCTACTAGACCTCCGCTAATAGCGTACTAGGTAGAAGTTCCGCGATCGAGGTTTAAGATTTATTAAAGAAGACTAAGTTCGTAATAGCTAAAGCGATAGTGACGCCAGAGATCTATACGCAAGTGATAAAGCCTACGGCTAAGGCGACGAGTTATAGGTCTACGATAGCTTACGCTACGGAGAAAAAAGCTTATATAAACAGACCGTCGCCGAACCCGATAATAATACTATAGCCATACACTCTTACTACTAATGTCTCGATATCTACGGTATATATAAGCGCGCCGCCGGTTAGGCAGAGGAGACCGCCGAGCGTATACTAGGGCATATAGTAGCCGTAGGTAGAGAGGATAGCGCCATTTCCGATGACGGCGAAGATCATAAGTATGATAAAGGGGAAAAGACGCACGCCTGCTTCGAGGGCGGTGTCGTTACGGGTAAACTAGAAGAAGATCGGGATCATATAGATAGGGATAAAGATTACGGTTCCGCCTATAGCGGTTATAGCGAAGAGGATAAACATAGTCCTCGACTTGAAAAACTCTACCGGGAAGATACGTCGGCTAGTGGTGGTGAAAATGGCGTAAATTTGTTAAAGTCCTAAAAGGATAAAGAGGACGCTAGAATAGTAGAAGAGGCCGATGGTTTGTCCGGAATTCTANTCGTAGGTTATANCGCCGAAGGACACGGCTATNACGCCGGAGGCGAAGGCTCTTATAGTAAGAACACTTCCGACGTAGTCTATCTTACGAGCGCGGTCTATTAAANGGATTCCCGGGCGNGGGTCTTTNNTAGGGAGTATAAACAGATAGACGNGGGNNTAGGCGGCGCCGATATAAAGGTTNATATAGAATNCCTATCTCTAACCTNCTAGGCTGTCCGAGAAACCACCGCCGGTGACGNGTCTAAGAACTGTTNCGAGACCCTAGGTTAAACTAGTACCGCTAATATATATAGGACGTTCGTAAATAGTCGTCGTTATAGCGAGAAGGGTNATGACTCTAACGTATATTCNTAAGCCGGNAANACCGTAGATAGCCCGTCCGATAATAAGAGTATCTATAGATAGCGCGGCGCCGTAGATAGCGNAGCCGAGTTCGAAGAGNAAGACGTATAGTATATAAGTCTATTTAGNNTTAAACTANCCGAAGATTTTGCCCTAGATCAAGTTANTNGCTACGGNACCGATAAGGAATACTATAGAGAGCCAGGTNAGGTTTTTAANATCGTTAAAGTATATNACGATAANNGGCTAGATNTCGGCTATAATAGTNTTNTNAAGTNCGAATAAGAAAGTTAAACTAAGGATAGACAGAACGACGACTGCCTATTTCTAGCTAGTGATGTCTCGTAGAGGAAGTTCTTCGGNAGTTTCTACTAGTTGTTTTANATTTCTCCGGGTCTATATCTATAGTTAANGAGTTCTTANANANATCTCGAGTTTNCTTNCGGGGGGCTACGAGGAAATTNTTNTTTNACCCTACTTCTANTTCCTTTTTATTAACGGTATTTCCTACGGNTAAGCCCGCGNAGCTTATCTGATTCTNTTCCGTTATCTTTTNTTTCTAGGAATAAGTAATAAGGCTAAATTAAGAATAGTATANCNCGAGAGTGATATGACTAANGAGTATTAAAACAAGCTCTAAGTATTAAATAATAGTTAAGAAATAGCTTTAAGTAGGNCAGATGTNAAACTAAAGGAAATCTAGGCTAAGGAAGTTGATATAGAAAGATAGGGCCNNTAAAGATNCTTACTTGATCTACTATAGCCGCTAGNGAGTAAGNCATAATACCTATCACTANAAGTCTAATATNAGNANTATATTATAGCCGGTTAGAACTTNTAATATTCTCCTTCGTAATAGGTAGCNAAGTNNNNGTATNATAAAATTCTCNNTTAGCCTNGTTTAGGTGGCCGTAAATTTTTGTCTAATAGTATATAGATATNTAAATCTTAACGGTAGCTCTACTATATCGATTGATCNNGTNTNTNATATANTAGCGCTAAAGAGGCACCTAAGAACTAAAGTGCTATTAAATAANAGAGCCTAGACAGACTCCGATNCNAAGCTAGTAGTTCGAGAGATATTAGATNATGGNTATAAGGCGNNATTATTTAAAAGAAAGCNNTATACGATCGTAGTGNTTATCTTCGGCCGTTGCCCCTAGTCTNTNCCCCCTGTCTTTNCCCCCTGTCTTTGCCCCTAGTCTCTACGGTCTCTNNCGTATAGGACTACCGTAGTTCGAAAATTAAAAGTTCGGGTAAAATTATATTCGACTATCTATCTCCGATTATGCCTTAATTGACATGACTNTCTAGATTTACGGGCTGATATTATAGATAGGTGTCTGCGTNTATAAGCACTATTNCGTAGACTATATCTCTAGTAAGGGTTAGTATAAGAGTGCTATACCGTAAATATTTTATAGCTTTAANTACTAATTTATATTTAAAACTTGNCCGGTATNTCGAGTTATATTTATTTTATTTTTATCCCCTAACTCTATANACGTTNTTATACCTATTCTAGTGTTTTATCGTACTTTTACTAANTAGTATCGAANATNGCTATTTTTNACCTTCCTTTCCTCTAGTTTAGNAGCCTTACCTAGCTCTTCTTANGAACTAGTATATAATCGATCTCCTTAATGCCNTCGCCTAGCCCTACTAACTAGCCGTATTATATATTCGACGAACTCTATAACCTCTAAGTCAAATTCTTCGATAATTTTATCTACCTAGCAGACATCACTCAAGCCAAGTCTATCAACTCAACGCTACTAGTAGAGGATATATAGGGGCGTATTNACGTNATAAGGACATTTGACGGCNNCGAGCTTAATATAGAGTATCTCTTTAGGCTTTTTNCGAACCTCGTAGCGGATCCTAACTCTATTAGCTTGTTAGGAGTTCTAATTTNATATAAAATCTTATATTTTACTACTAATAAATATATNANCTCGGCTACTACTCGATTTATGTTTAACTTTACNAGCCTTNGTCTTATTATACCTATCGAGATTNATAGCTAGAATACTTAGAACGAAGCTAGGCAGGTTACGTAGTATAATAGGAGCTTTAAGTATTAGTAATAGACGGTTGATTATATAATTGCTTTAAGGTATCTCTTAACTTTATNTCTATATTAGAATNTGTCTAAGTCTAATAGTACCCCTTTATTTAACGCTACTTCGCCTACTNAAGCGGTTGAAATCCTTANTAGAGNATTNGCGAGTAGTATTTATAAAACAGTAACAAGTTATTATAATAGTATAAATATATAGTATAGNAATATAGCGGCATNCTATCAGTATCTNACCTAGGAAGTNCGGTTTGGCCAGGCGTATAAGTTAGGTAGGAATACTATATTATATAGAATAGTATATCGAAATATAGTACTATTTCGACTATCTATACACTAGTATGTTGATTCTTGACTTCTAAGACTAATAGATTNCTAACTGCGTCGAGTCCTTATATTAGGCCTTTAGGTAGTAGATANTATACCGATNATATGACATATNTTAGGACTATANAGGAGAATTATTTTAATATTTNATTTATACCTTATAGATATTAGGCNAGGAGAAACTAGANTAAACAGTGCCTCTGTTTTGTTAGTTACTAGTAATAGCTTTGTTTTATAACTTTTAAGATATAANATATCCCTATTCCTAGTCTTTAAAATAAATAAAAACTTCTNTCTTACTCCGCCTATTTCGGATAATCAAAGGAANAATTACTTATAAATCCGCCNTATATTGTCTATNAACACAGGCAAGCCTAGAGATTTGTTACGCCGGGCTTACTTTACCTTTACNACTAATTGTTTATCCTCTATAGAAGTGTCGTTCCTTACTAGTTTTNTTAGTAAGATAGAGATCAAGTATTCTGTTTTCGTTNCCTANATTGACTATCTAAGTATTAAGGTAGATATTTAAAGGCGGNATANAGGCTCTAAACCCTGCCTNTNTCGTCGNGAACCCTTACTACTTTCCTCGGTTAAACGAGGCATTNTCGTCCTCNCGTNTTAANATAAGTCTAGGCTCTAAGTNAAAAAGACATTATCACTCGTTAGTAGAAGCTACCCCGTTNCCTCTATCTGGCACTTGCCNCTAAATCCTATAAGAGCCGTCTTCGNTNCGTCCGAGACAGCGCTANNGAGGATCATTTAAGCTACTAGTNGCGAGGCGGTNATAGNATCGTAAGCGTTAGTATAAAATCATTACTATAATTTTAGCTCGGTATAAGCAACNANATGTTGTTTAAACTATATANTAGGTCTTTATATTTGTTATTATATTAGGCGACTAGGATATTGATCTTCGTAGTCTCTGCCCCCTGTCTTTACCCCTTATCTTTGCCCTATGTCTCTGCCCTATGCTTCTGCCCTATACTTCTATCCCTTGCCTCCTTGTCTATTTATCTAGCCTCTAAATTAGTCTAGGTCTGTTTATGTCAATCTACTACTTTTACTTAGATACGGCTTCGGAGATATAATAAATTTGTTAAAAGAATAGATTAATATATTATATACTACCTTTAATCTATAAAGCGATAAGAACTATAAACTTTATATCGCTCTTAAATTCTTTATCAAGCTATCTATTAACAATTTGCCGCCTCTCTACCTCTATTAGGTTTCTTTTACCGCTATACTTTATTATACCCGTAGTATATATAATAGATCGAACGTAAAACTTAGAGAGGGCAGTAGAGAAATTGCTATCTTGTCGCGACGAAGACATAAAAGACATTAAGATCGAAAACTATATTAGCTTTATACGGGTACCCTTTAGTCTGGCTAGCCCGCTAACTATCTACGGGGAGTCAAAGAGGACGGTATACGCTCCTTTAGCGACAGTCGAACCAACACTTGTTATAAGCTATTCTCGAGGCTATAAAGCCTTCTAAGCAACTGGTAGTATCTAAGTTATAACCTTAAGCGAGGGCTTATCTCGTGCTCCTGTCTTTATCTTTCGAACGGTTAACGATACTCTCTAGTTCTATTATCGCGTGCCGACGCTCAAGCATTTATTCGATACAAGTAGTGATAAGACTAGTCGATATGCGCGTCTTATCGACGTTATACTATATATTATTAGTAGGACAGTTTATATTAAATTTTAATATACTTACGGCGATACGGCTAGATAGAATATAGTAACTATTACTATATACCGTGCTTACTAGGACTTCCTTTATTCTATTTCTAGTAAGGACTTAGGAATTGTCGACTTCTAGATCGAGGGTCAAATTTTATCTGATAAAAAGTTATCGTAGGGAAATATTAAAGACCCTCGTAGTATCGAAGTAATAGCCTAGGATACTCTCTCTAATCTTGTCTGCCGTAAGATTCTTAGGTATAGTATAACTAGACTACGCTCTATAATCGCCAGATTTGAAGACGATAGTACTCGGAATAGTCAGATAGGGCAGAACATCAACACTGCTAATACTATGGCTACTATGTTCATCTCCTGCGGTCAAGACGTAGCTAGTGTTTTTAAGTCAGGTTAGTCTTACTTGACTACTGACCTAGACGAAGAGACGAAGGTGCTTACTCTAAGCTTATATATCCTATCCCTACTAGTTAGGACGATAAGAGGAGGCACGCACTACCTAAGTCAACGAGAGTCTTTAGAACTGATTAGTTGTTATAAGGATAGAAAGAAATAGGCTTTGGCTAAAACAATCACTATATTTGCCTTAACACTAGATATTAACACTATTAGTATAATTACAAATAACATATTTATAGTAAGTCATTAGAACCTAGTACGAGGTCTACTACGGAGCAAATTATAATATAGTAGAGAGAGGAAG
This sequence comes from Cudoniella acicularis, assembly GCA_013054445.1. Taxonomy (NCBI): domain Eukaryota; kingdom Fungi; phylum Ascomycota; class Leotiomycetes; order Helotiales; family Helotiaceae; genus Cudoniella; species Cudoniella acicularis. The sequence continues at coordinate 39,081 of JAAMPI010000305.1, forward strand.
ATATTATGTCTTTTAGCCTTATATCTTTTTCGTATAACTTTTACTTTTATATTAGGTCGGGTATAGTCTTCCTTAATCCGAAACTTAGTTTATTCAAGTTTATAATTTTAACGTAACTTATATTTAATAACTTGTTATTTAAAAGTGTTTCTGCCGGGCCTGTTCTCTATAGAGCCAATTTTACGAGTATCAACGGAGCCAAAATAGGCTGACCAAGATATACCTAGTCAAATCGGTAACTTATTAAGCCTATTCTGGCGGCTCTCTAACCACCTATAGCCTCTCGCTCTATAGAATGTTCGGATAAAACCCGCCAGTATTCCTTAATTCTTTAAGCTAGGTAACCTCTTTTACTCGGTTATATACTAGACATTAAGGCCACTTCTTACTTGGTACGCGCGACGAAATACTATAGTATAATAGGATAAGATCTCCGGGACTAATTTTGGCTCTACGGAGCTAAAAGGAAAGGGCCGGCTTTAGATTCCTTCTACTGGTGGCACTATATAGTAGGCCGGCTTATCTTATAAATAGATCACTTCCTTTCTACATATTTTTATTAACTTGTTCCCGGCTTTTAGTATAGTACTTGATAGCCTCCCTCCTAGTCTCTTTACCGATTAAGCTTTTCTAACGTGTCGTAGAATTGTTATCTATCGAAGACGCTCGTAACTTATTATCGACTTATAATAATCTCTATAGTAATAGCAAACACGTCTTAGATAAGAAGTGCTTTAAGGTTCTACTAGTTAATTTATCTAAAGAAAGTCTACTATAAGTAAAAGACATCTTAACTAAAGAACCTTATCGCCGTTTCTTTTAAGCGGTTCGTATTAGATTAGATTAATATGACTTTAATAGTCTATATAGTCAAGAACATAAAGAAGTAGTAGAGTATCTTGCTTCTATACTTACTAGAGCACTTTAAGTTTTAACTAGATATAATACTATTATAATATACGATAGTCCGAAGATATTTTATAATACTAATAGCGAAAAGATCAGGACAGTAGTAGAGGCAATAGACATAGTCGATAAAATCAAGCTATTTAAAGTCCGTATATAAAATATACGAACATATAATAGTATAGACCTATAGATATTTAGAGATGACATTATTAATAACTTATAATCTATAGAGCTTAGATTCGATAGCGAAGACTAAGAATTACGGGAGCTACGACATTTTAGGCAAGTTCTGTCTACCGTACCGAACCTCGAAGAGCTATCTTTAATAGTTAACCGCGATAGAATTTCTTTAAAAGCTGTCCGACGAATTATAGAATCTATTAGTTCTAAGAAATTAAAAAAGTCTGACTATCGCTAGAGTCTCTACTTCTAGAGTCGACCTTTAAGAAATTATCCGGCCTTTTAAAGCTTCTATAAAGAAGCTTATATTAAAATACGTAGATTTCGACGACTTCCGCTTATTTATTAAATTTATCGTCTATATTAAAAAACAACTTGTCGCTCGATTATGTTTACTTTAAAGAGATTTTAGAAGTAGGGTGGTTTTTTCTTAATCGAGAAAAATTTAGCGGAAAAGATATAATATAAAATCTAAAATCTTTAAAAACAGATATTCTTAATAATCTTAAGATAAAAGGGAGAAGGTAAGGTAGAAAATAAATCATATATTATCGTCCTATTAAGCAATACGTCCTCTCTTTACGATTAGTAAAACCGATATACTATAGTTTCTAGAGACCGTAAGTCTAACTTACGCTAGTATTTTTTAGAGGTTAGTAAAATTTTATTTATATAGTAAATACTATATTAGTTAGAAATGCCTTATATAGTATAGCTCGTTTGTCTTTCTAAGATAGCTTATTTGTCTTATAGGCAGATAGGTTATTACCTGCTTATTATAGCTTAAAAGAGGTCTTCCCTCCTTCTTTCTTTTGATTCTATAGATATTAGTTAAGTTAGTTGATTAATACTACTATATTCTGTCCTAATATTACTCTATAACTGATATACTGGCTAAGTGAAATGATCTAAGGAGCCGTTTTAGGCTCTTAGGAACTCTAGCTACTTAAAAGCCATAGTATATAACTAAGTCGAGGCATATAAGTTTAGAGGCGACTATTTTAGGTCCTCGTTCGCTCGTAACGCCCTTCTAGGTACCCTCTTAGCGCTTTAAGCCCCCTAGCTTGCTCGTTGACTTCTGCCAAAACTAGCCCCCCTAGTATCTAGCCGGCAAGCCATATCTTTCCGCCTTATCTCTCACTTTTACTGATTCACGATAGTAGCCTCGAGACTCCCTTATCGGTTGATAGGCCTGTGTCTCTTTCTTCCTACGATAGCTAGTCTCTATCTATAAATCTTTCGTCCTTTAACATATTGTCTTTACTATACCAAACCCTTACCTTATCGTGGTCTTCGACCTTACTATCGCATCCTAGAGTCGCGAGGTTTTATTCTATATATCGACAGTTCTTTTATACTACCGTGTCTAGCCAGTCCTACGATCGCACTAGTCGGCTATATAAGCAACTGACCGCCGCTTTAGTACCGAACGAGAAGAAACGACCGGATTATTCGCTAAAGAACGAATATTAATAAGCTCTTTAGATCAATCACTAAAAGTCCTACGAACACTATACTTCGCGGAGGCTACGACAGTATGCCTACCGATAGAAGTAGGTGAAGAAAGCAGATCACCGTTTATAGACCCCCTAAGGACAGAGAAGATATAATTATTTATAGCGAAAGTATAACCTTCTGATATTAGCTTCGGCTATATTAATAACCCTTCGCGGTAATCTGTCGAGGTCCCCTTAACACTAACTGCTCCTCTAAAGAGTGCTTTTAAAGTTCTATAGACCCTAGGGTAGAAGATCGATAACCCTTTAAGACGAACTTTTAGAGAAGAGTAGATACTAGAGAAACATAAGGAGATGACCGAGAAGGAGCAGGCGAGAGACTTGGTACGTGATAAAATCTATTATAAGATATAATATAACTAACGATCCTATAGAAAATCAAGACTAGAGTCCGGATAATAAAGTTCTTCTTCCGAGGGGTGAATTTCACCTATAGTCTTATTGTCCTCTCTATACTTTCGGTGACTTTCTTAATCTTTAACGTAACTAAGGCTCTTCTACCGAGAAACAACCTTCCTGTTTAGGCGGTTAGCACGAAAACTTGGCTATAAAAGGTCGTGCTTTCGGTATCTTATGTCTCGCTAGCTTTATGTCTTGTTATATTCTAGAATTACTAGAGAGGTGGCTATAGACGTGTTAAGAAAGTAGCTATCTATTATACCCTCTTCGCGATAGTATTCTTTATTTTTAGTATCGTTATATAAGGTATTGCTACTAGTATTCTTTAGAGTACGAAGAATAACAATAATAATAAGGACATCTAGGGATAGTTATACGTAGACAATAAGAAACGGTAGGATTTTGCCGACAAAGTCGATTATATACTAGTTTATAGAATATAGGTAAGTTTCGCCTACCTTTAAGTTCGATATAGTTTCTAATATTATTTTAGTCTTAGTCCTTAGTATACTACCTTATTAAAGTTGTTCTCGAGTATATTACGATCCTACTTTACTCGGTAGTCTTTTATAGATACTATTCTAAATAACGCCTCCGGAAGTCTATAGATGTCCGTGACCGTACTCGTTCGGATCTCTACCTCTCTTAACTTCGCTCCTAGCCTATACCTAACACTCCCGGCTTCGGACTAATGTCTCTATCCTATACTTAGCACATAAAATCTCCTCGCTTCCTACTATCTATCTACTCCTCAAACCCCTTAGCTATAGCCGAAGATGGCTATACTAGAGCCCCTAGCACTCGATTTATTAAGGTCAAGCTATTATTAGCCCTTACTATAAAGCCCTTCGCTTTTCAAGCACTACCGATCAAGGTTTATAGCGCTATACCTAAGGTAGCGCAAACTAGGTTTGGATTACCGACCCTACTAAAGGAACGAGCGATTGAGTATATAGCCGCCGCCCCTAGCGAGCAAACCTACGACGCTGTTCCTATCCTAGGCGTATACGCGAGCCCCTTAACTAGTCCCGGATTAGCATAACCGTACTATTAACGATTTAGAAGCGTAGAAGAGGCGATCACTAGCGATCAGCGGATAGAGAGTCCTTTAGGAAGCCTAAGAGGGTAGAGATAAATAGTCGCGTCTTTATTAGGGATATATTAACGGAGTTAGGGCAAATTTTATAAAGTCATTAGTAGTATCTAAGATATAGAGGGATAGAGTAGACGAAGTACGAGATAAATGTCACTCGCTAGTAGATATATAGTTAATATAGTTCTATTCGGATTCGATATCTATAGAATATGCTTTGTTTTGTTTAAAGTAGAGTAAGTTAATGACTATCGTAACGATATTTAACCTACCTAACATATACGATATTTTCCTCTTATTAGCGGACGAGAGACTACTTATAGAGTTATTAAGTTCTTTTATTAACATTTAATATTATATAGAAGATATTATAAGATAATATAAAGAAAACTTTTATATATCCGCTTAAAATAAGAAAATTAGTTTCTTTAACTAAGTCGTTTGTCAAATTTATAAAATTGACTTTAGCTTATTTAATAGAAACCACTCCTTCTCTTAGCCGTCTATACTAGTTGTTTTAATAGTATTTATAAGCTGCCCCTCTATAACAATTACTTAGCTTAAGATAACTTGCCCGACCTCTTTATAAGAAAGGCTTAAGACTAAACTTATAGATATCTTCNGATTTTTGACAAGCTACCAATAAGGAGTTTGTTCACAGATCATGTCGTCGGAGGTTGAAAGCCAAGGATAATTACTGGTCACCAATAGGCGAGCATTTTTGAGGGTAGCACGA